>JAGDQP010006289.1:19647-73215 GCA_022664845.1 Lepisma saccharinum | reverse complement strand
TTTTTCGGAAGGAGAGTTGTTAAACTATTCGAAGCTGTTAATAACTACATTGTTACGAATACATTAAAGTATTGAACCGATTAATACTTCTCGTTCTGAAATTGTTTCTAAACATTAAAGTGCTTTGAAGAAAGGAATCTCCAGCAAAAAAATATTACCAATTCACTGCTTAGGGCTTTTTTAAAAATTGTTTCATAGTTTTACTTTGTAAAGTTGACGTAAAGGCGGTAGTGTCTCTTCAGTAGGAATCAAACGTTCTGTCTGGTTAGGACACTGGAAACTTTATTTGCATTGGTCTGAGATACGTCCGAGCTCGTATGAAATTAAGTAGCCAAGTTGGTATATAGCAGGCTACCATAAGGGAGATCGTGGGTTCGAACAGTGCTGGAGCGAACCAAATGGTGAGCGTTATTAAATCAGTTGGATAACAGGACGGTATCTAACTTTAAACGTATGATACATCTAGGCTTCGAGATCCTGTATTTTTGATCAGCGTATGCATCTTGGGTACCTGCAAAAGTAGGTAGGATCTGAAGTGGCCGCCTGAACTTGGTTCGTACCATAGTCTATGAGTCATAGGATAAGAATACATTGCGCACTAGTGCTGTGCTAGGCCTACTAGCTTAGCTATAGGACTACTAGCGCAGCTGTAGGCCTACTAGCAAAGCTGTAGTAGACCACATTCCGCCTACCGTTGAGATAGGCTATGTAGAATACAGATAAAACATTTGCGTATTACACAGACAATACAGGTTTAAGTTGATTCATAAGACAACCTACTAAAATCATTCGCATTCCATTTACACTGCTATAATTAAAAGGTTTCCTGCAACAGAGAAGTGAAACAGCTTGGAGTCGAGTTGAGTATTTAAGTAATTTAGGGAGCCCATGCGGTGTTCATTATAAAATATAATATGCTTAATATTGACTAAAGATAGCATCAAGAAAAAAGCAAGTATTTAATTTTTAATTGCCTTGCAATGACAGAGGCATGGCGCGTACTTTAAGTAGCAATCCTCTTAAAATAACAAGAATTCAGCCAACCAGAAGGACTGATTGCAATAACAATTTATTATAGAGGATCGAATTTTACTAAATACTCTTCAAATAGACAAACAAACATACTTAACACATTCCATATACACACCTATCTTGATTTCAATCTTCTCCCGTCTCCCTAGTTTACTCCATTCTTGATTAAAGCCATTTTCTTAAATATCATCTTGTTACTTCCTTAGAAGTTTTCCTTATTATAGAAGATCGTATTTTATCAAATACTCTTTTAAATAGGCAACTAAAAGTATTCCCAGTACATTGCATATAGAATCCTAGCCTGATTACAAACTTTTCCCGTCTTCGTAGTTTATTCCATTCCTGATTAAAGTCATTTTCTTGAATAACATCTTGGTAATTTCTTGAGGAGTTCCAAGGAAGATTAACCATTACGAGCGATCCTATTGTATTTCATATACATACCTAACTTGATTTCAACCTTCTCCCACCTCCCTAGTTCACTTCGTTCTGACTCAAAGGCGTTTTCTTGAATATCATCTTGGTAATTTCTTGAAGTTCCAAGGAAAATAGACAAGTAAGATATATCCAACGCATGGCGGGGATACTCCCAGTACATTGAATACAGGATTTTAGCTTGGTTCCAAACTTTTCCCGTCTCCGTAGGTCACTTCATTCCCAATTAAAGCCATTTTCTTAAATACCATCTTGGTACTTCCTTAGAAGTTTTCCTTATTATAGAGGATCGTATGTTACCAAATACTCTTCAGATAGACAATTAAAAGTATTCCCAGTACATTGAATATAGGATTTTAGCCTGATTACAAACTTTTCCCGTCTCTCTAGTTCGCTTAATTCCCAATTAAAGGCACTTTCTTGAATATCATCTTGGTAATTTCTTGAGGAGTTCCAAGGAAGATTGGCCATTACGAGCGATTCTACTTATTTCAATACATACCTAACTTGATTTTAACCTTCTCCTATCTCCCTAGTTCACTTCGTTCTGAACCAAAGCCATTTTCTTAAATATCATCTTGAAAGCTTCTTAAGGAGTTCCAAGGAAAATCGAGGCAAAAACAGTTCTAAAACATTGTATATAGAATTCTATTCTGGTTACAAACTTTTCCCGTCTCCTTAGTTTACTCCATTCCTGATTAAAGCCATTTTCTTGAGTACCATCTTGGCAATTTCTTCCAAGGAAAATAGACAAGTAAGATATATCCAGTACATGCATATAGAATGTTAGCGTGGTTACAAACTTTTCCCGTCTCCCTAGGTCACTTCATTCCTAAGTATAACCATTTTCTTGAATACCATCTTGGTAATTTCTTAAGGAATTCCAAGGAAAAGTCTAAACAAAGAACACTCTTACTACATTTAACGATCAAATCTACTGTAGACATTCAACGTTCTACGTGAAAAAAGTAACATTTCTTGGACACTTCCTTATTAAACCTCTTTAAGATTAAGCAACGTCTTATTAAACGTCTTAAGAAATCTCAAGATTTTCGTCTCCGAAGTTCATTTCATATCTACTTTCAACCACTAGTCCACTCACATGCCCTAAAGTTTATTAAAGATTGCCAAAGATTATTTCAACGTCTTATTAAACGTCTTAAGAAATCTCAAGATTTTCGTCTCCGATGACCATTTCACATGTAGTATCAAGTACTAGTTCAGTCACATGTAAGTATTAGCTCCATTACATTGTAATGTGTCTCGCTTAGACTTTCAGAACAAACATTCCTTCCAGCGTCTTAAGATTGCCAAAGATTCTTTCAACGTCTTATTAAACAGCTTCCTATTTTCTTACGAAACAGTCTGATTCGTCTCCGAAGTTCATTTCACATTTACTTTCAACCACTAGTCCACTCACACGCCCTAAACTTTATTAAAGATTATCAAATACACTTTCAACGTCTTAAGATTAAGAAACGTCTTATTAAACGACTTTTAATATCTTACGAAATTCTCTTTTATCTAGTTATTACGAGTTCGGTTTGCTTGCAAATCTCATTCTAGTTTTGTTATCAATTACTATGTATATAATTATGTATATACCTATCCTATTTATAGATATTTATTAATTAGTTAATAAAGAGTGTTATACACGAAAGGGTTAAATAAATATACATATACGGGGATGAAATCACGATATTCGTACTCCTTGTAAAATTCTAGCCCAATTTGGTATATTACTCGTCTTTCTACGTCAACCCGTTCACATTATTCTTGAAGGCTTCAAAATTATCCTTAAGATATTTACCAGCTTCGAATTCTGGTTAATTCTCGTTAAAGAGTAACAAGGCGATTGATTATTCAATACCTCTTCCAACACCCAACTCTTCCTCGCTAACTCCTCTCAAAACAATATATCCCGAGAGCTCCCAGCGAAAACAGCTGCTAAGAACGGGCAAAAAGGCGGAAGTTTGACACCAAAGTGTCTTCTAACTACTATGATCAGGTAGCACCCCGACATTTGCCTTGTGGAACTCCATTTGATAGACTTCAGTCAGGACTGTCAGGCTCAAGATTCGATTTCAGGATTATGAGAGGAGCCCTTACCTTACACTTTCAGTACTAAAACTCTTCATTTTCTTATTAGACTAATTTCACCAACAATAAATACGCACTTCAAGTTACAAGTCTTTCTTTCGGCTTTCTACTGTCTGACATCACATCTCTTTTTGTAGCCATGGTATCCAAAAAGTGCCTGAATAAACCTATTTAAGTTATTGTCGACCACCTTTACCTTCCCAAGGTGCCCAGGAGTACCAATTGAAGTACTAAACTGACTACAATTCGAGAAAGATAATTTGTGTTTACAGAAACGATTACAGCGACTGTCTATCCTGACTTAGTTTTTTCAAAGGAGGGAGGGGTCTCAGTCAAAACACGCAAATGACAAGATGATACATCCAAACTACCCTCTGGTCGACTACTCCAACATTCTCTCCCCTACCGTATAACGGGCTGAGACAAAATTGCCCAAAGTTCGTAAAGAAATTCAATTAATTTATGTTTATTTGTATTCATAAGAGAATAACTGACGTATGCCCCCACCCAAAACAAACTCGGAGAAACTCAACTGTATTACACCATTAAAAACACTTATTTTAAATATTTGTAATCATCTTTTCTAAAATTTGCTTATGTTTTTGAGCCCAAGAAGTGTTAGAAATGCGTAGAAATGAACAGTTCTTGTGCAATTGATTTTTGTTCATTTCACATGACCTTTAACACTTCCTGTACACATTTTGTTAATTTAATAAATTTCTTTAACATATAACGAGAAAAATGACGAACTATGTATGCTCGTAGTTCAGTTGATTGGAGCCGTCCCTGGTTCAATTCCTGTTCTCTCAAACCGTTTATTTTTCTCCAAAACTGTTCATTGACATACTCTACCTTATGTAAAGAAAATGTTCACTCAGATTTATAAAAACTGTCAGACGGAAAGTTGTTCTAAGCCTAAATATGTTACTATCTGCTGGCAACAATGACATTCGCAACACATAAAACATGTATTTTAAATATATATCGAATATAAATTACCATATTGTGCAACTTATCGGATTCAGAAAGTGTACCTATATAGGCAAGTTTCTGTGAATCTCAGTGTACCGGAAATGATTACAACTTGACTCAATGGGCGTGTGCAAAGGATGGCTTTAAAAGCTGTTAAAAAGAAATAAAATGTAAAATTCGTCATTAAGTGGTGTCATCGTTTAAGTATCAGGGGAACCAATATTATATGTAATAAAATAATACTTTCCCAATGCCTTGTTAGTGTGATGTGTCGGAAAAATAGATATGAAAGAAATTATTTATCATTCCAATTTGGTCTTAACATATAATTACATCCTTTTTATCAACTTTGTTATCCGAAAACGGATGTTGCTGTAACTGAATAGAAGAAGAGTTTAGTGCTCGCACCCAGCGGTCACCGACTGAAGCAGAACGTTGGGAGGTCACTTCATAGACCTTATGTATAATGAACTTCAAAGGAATCAAGAAGGGTCATGTTCACTACTCCTTTTTTATTTTATTTTTTTTATTAATTCTTGGCTTCATTTCTCTACCCCATTTTTTTTTATTACATACTATGTTACTGAGATCAAGATGACGGACGGGGGAGTTAAGATAGTTTGGCGTTTGTTTGTTTTATCTGTCTGGATCTTACCTCTCGTCATATGACAAGGGGGCGCCACTTCCTCCGACCTCCTCATACAACACTAACTTATTATAAATGGTCAGCTGAAAAAAAGCTTCTTCAGTTGAAAATTCACACTAATTGCGTGCAGATTTATGCCCTCTGTCCTTCACAACAAATCTGGAGAGGCGAAAATCCATCACCAAAATTACACGCGAATAATAAACAGTCGTTTATCGAAGATTTCTATGTCTTGTTAGGCTGCATTTTAGGGAATACGCCTACGGTAAATCATCCTTATTTGACTGTCACTTCTCCTGCAACGATTTTTTTTTCTCAACTTCAGGGGGGGTGTAGAGCTGAAAGTGTGTTGGAGAGTGTTCATATTTCACTGATAAACGTGGTGTCCAGAATTCTTATTAGTTTCACAGCGAAGTAAGTTATTTAATACGAGTTATGAGAAATATGGTTTCCTTTAGAGAAAATTATATAAAACACTTAGAATTTTATCCGGTAAAGATGACCTAACCGGATCATACATCATATAAACGCTGAATGAAACATTTAGAAGTTTACCCCGTAGAAATGTCCTAACCGAACCAGTGCCTGGCAGGAATCTATCCTGTAACAATGGCCTAATCGGAACAGTATACTTAATTAACGCTGACTCAAAATGAACACTTTAAATTAATAATATCTATGTATGCGTCTCATATTTAAACTAAATGCTGAAGATAAGGAAAAAGGTAACAATACTTACGAGTTCTGCACGGTGAATATTCAGCAAATTCAGAAAATGCACTATTTGCAGTGAAACAGGTTCCAACAGGATCTCTTCTTGTGTATTTCTGCATAGAAAAATACACGTATCTCGGTCCACAAGCCTAGAAAGAATAAAAATATACATCATTGTCAATATCTAATTGCAGATTATGGCTACCAATTTAAAATTTAAATAAACACAAATAAGTGCTCAACTCAAAGTTAGGGTACCCCAGATGACAACATACTGAAGTGCGTATGGTAAATAGAATTATTTAATACGAGTACTTCATTCCCGGTAACTCCGCACCAAAATCAGTACCTGGCTAATTTCGATCTTGCTCATATACATGTCATTCCAGTGTCTCAGATCAACTTACAGCTTCACATACGTTAGAATTGTACGGGAACTGAATATCAGCTGTGTGGTACGTAGAATTCACGTATTAATTCATATTATACTAGCTCATGGTGGAAAGCAAACGCGAATGAAGTTGAATTCAATTGGCATTGAAAGATATTGGTATTGCAAGAAGGGGAAGAAAATTGTGAAAACCCGAGGGCTTTACATCCAACTTCAAAGAAATGCATTTAGGGTCAGTTCTACAATCAACCACTAAACTTCCAGTCAGCGCTAAATTGAGGCGAAGTCTGATTTTGGCCAATGAGAGTACGCAAAATGAGAGTTGGCCTCAACTTAGCGCTCACTAGAAGTTTAGCGGTCGATTGTAGAACTGACCCTTAGTATAAATGCACCGCACCGAAAAGGGTTGCGGTGTCACCAGATTATAGATGATCGACTAAATATCTCTATCTGCTTTCATTTAATCGCTAACCTACGTTACAGAAAGATGTGAAGGGAGAGAAGACGTCAATTGTATGCACGACAGGATGAAGATTGGAAATATAATTGAGAACACGAAGGAAGAAGAATCAACTGAACACAAGCAATAAGTAACAAGGAAGTGCTGAAGAGAGTGGATAAGTAATGAACAATATCGGAGACAATGAAAAGGAAAATACATTGGTTGCGTAGACATTTGTACTGAAGGATGCAGTTTAAGGATTAAGGGGACAGAGAAAATGGAAGAAAACGGATGCAACTAAGGATGTTCTAATAGAGAATATGCGATTTCGCGAAGAGCATGAAGCCAAACGTCACAGCTTAGGCCCGCCCAGTTAGCCAACTTCCCGGCTAACAAAGATGGCAGCAAACTATGTAGTTGTCTACTGACCAATCAGGTGTGTAGCTTTGGTCGATGCTCAGTTGTTTTTTAGCTTCACTTTTTCGTTGGGCATGAGATAAGCAAATCCCTTTATTAGAACATCCTTGGATGCAACTGAGGAGGTTCAGCCTACTTCGAAGAGCTTGTTGCTTTCGGTGGAAAACTGATTAAGATAAACACTACAGAACAAACCCACTGTAATTATACAAAACATTTATATTTCGGCTTTCTTATTTCAAAATGTTACCGATTGATCATTCCTATTCTTGTTGCAGGAGGAAATAATAACATAACAAGTTAATTATGATTTTCTAATTATTTAACGTCAGTCATAAATTTGACATTAATGATTTTTCCCCCCTATGAAAGTTCTGCACAGATTACTTTCACATGAAATTTCTTCATTTAATTTGTAAAATTGTATTTTTCATTTCTATACTGTAAAAGTTTGTAGTGTTCTTTCACAATTCTCTAGCACGCGGATATTGGGACAAGGATATATCTCGAGAATTGGAAACTATAGTTCAAAATTAAGAGGTTATTTTTTGTCCTTCTAAAGAATTGCCATATCTTTCGCACTAATTACGAGAGCGATTTTAAAAGAATCTGAAGATATTATCTAAACTACCAAGGTCACTGTGACACATTGAAAAAAAAAAACAATTGGCTTTAGCGATAAACACAAGGAAAATCTACAGCTAAATTGATATTGTTTGTAAATTCCAAATATTTGCTTAAACCAAAACGAGGAAGTACCAACTTTATCTGCAGGCATGGAAGAACAATGACTTGAAAACAACTAAGTATGAAACATTCTTCACTAAATCAGCAAGTAAAGAACAATGATTTAATTTCAAAACATCTATGAAATATTCTTCTCTGAACTAGCAAGTAAAATATTATTAAACTTTCTTTTGTTCATCTCTCTTTATTATGAAATCACCCCGACGTACACCTGATATATAACACAAATAGGAATATACATAGACGGTGTTAAGTCTAATCCATTATTTATGAGACTTGTAACTACATGAAGATGTAGTTTATACAGTTCGTAAAATGACTGGTAAAGTATATTTGAAAATTTCCAATGTAAATTTCCTCCCGACAAATAAAAAGTGACCTGTCGTGAGCAACCTTCCCATAGTATTTATAACATGAACTGGAACTAACATTCCAGTACAAACATTGAAGGAAAAAAAATAAAAAATAAAACGCCTGCGTAAACTAAACTTATGTGGCTTTTCATTAACAGGCATTTGCATACAATGGTTTAGAACTGGTACTGAGTGGCCACGGCGACTAATACTACGTTATCTTGACTGACAGAAATCGTTGCTCTTTTTTTTAACTCGCTTCTTTACTTATATGCTGTTTTGCTTTTTGTTGTAAAACTATTTTTATCCTAATGACAAAAGATAAAGCAAAACAAAAATGTGCTGACGGCAGTTCTATCATGTCTTTACGTTACTTCGAATAGAACAATGTGCTCAGAGTTGCCAGGACTACAAAATTTTCTGTACATTGATTTTTTTTTTTCAGTGCAATACGGTAAGATGTTTTTTTGTGAAATTACGGATTTTCATCTTCAATTATACAAATAATTTTAAGTAAATCAAAATATGTTGAAAATTGATTGGGCAGAATCATTAGAACTGGTGAATGGCTATATAAATAGACTCACCACAGCGTAAAATATAATTGCGAAAACATACAGTCGAAGTATAGTTACAGTCGAAGTTTTGAAGATGTCCGAAAAATAAATTGTCAAACAAAAATAAAGAAAAAAATATTCGCGTGTATTATTAGTTGATGTTTCCTGTGTCTCAAAGACTTCAATGATATTGTATTGTATCGTAGTATTCATGAACATTTATTCTAATTAAATTTTAATGTGGATATATAATCAGTGTTTCAAGGAAGTGACCAGGCAAATATTACCCATCAGAACATGAAAAATACTGCTCCAGAAACGTACTCAAGAATGGAACGTAACATCAGTAGACGAAAAGAATAAAAAAAATAAATAGGTCTGGATTCCAAGAAGTGTACAAATAGAGCCTATTTGTACACTTCCAGGGGTATTTCTTTCTTTATTCTTTCCAATACCCCCCGGAGAGGTTTTTCTTAAAGAATGTAGTAACTTTCGGGTAATCTTGTAAAAACATTCAGCCTGGTAGTGTTGATTCTGTTGCCTTTATCACGTCACCAAATTCCCGTGATATTTCCTATGGGCATACATTTCCTAACCAAAAGTTATTTTATTTACGCAACCGATAACCCGGTACGTACAAGAAAACGTGCAAATGGCAGGTAGTGTTACAGTGTTGTTCGTTTTGTGTGAATAGAAAATTCATGCGTTGGAACGAAGCTTTACAAATAGGTTAAAAAGTAAAGATATCTCTTGCGCACTGCACACGCGCCGTGAGCGGACCATGGGGAATGTGGAGGTAGCGCTCCACATATTCTCAACCTACGGCACGAAATAAGGTGAGCGGTTAGTCCCACGCTCAATCGCCTTTACCTTCCAAGGTGCTCAAGAGTACCAAGGACACTCTAGAACTCAATTTGACATTAGACTGAGTGCACCTCAGAGCGCCAAGCATGGTAACACTGGCCGGGATTTAAACTCGAACCGCCCGATCCGCAGTCAGACGCGCTACCGCCTGAGACACGGCGACTCATAAATTATGAATAGGTATATATTACAATTTCTCAAATTACATTTTGTTAGTGTTATCTTATTGCTAACACTATGACAGTAAAGCATTTCACACTTATCTATGATGCAAGTCTATAAAACTCAGTCTTTCAATACAAGCACGTATCCAAAAGTTGGTTTGGTGGAAGGATGTGTCCAAGGTGCATCTGAGTATGAAATGGATACAAAAGTTATATAATTACTCCTCAAATTATACCAGGGTTTCTCAACTTGGGGGTCGTGGGTTGTGCGCAAGGGGGCCGCGATAGGAGCTGAAAAAATAACTTTAACTAGGGTGTTGTAATCTACAGCCAATAAAATTCAAAGAAGATATTTCATTTTGCTTGTTTTCATAATTACTGTAGATAATGTAATCTGTTGAATACTTTTTGGATAATATAATTACGATGTTTATTACCAAATACAGCAAATCAACTGTCATGTTTTCAAATGAAAAGCAAATATTACATAAAATAAAAGAGAACAAAAATATTTAAAACGTTACGAAAGATTGCACAAGTTTACTAGGTTAGCACGAAATCTGAGCCTATCTGATTTAATCAGTTTCAAAATGTCCGGTTCAATTTTTGTGATGCACTTTATAAAGTCATTTTCATTCAAAAGTTAGATACCCATCCTTATAATAAATATCACGTTTTTAAGAATGTTTGAACTCGAATTTTATTTATGGCCGTTAGGCATCTGAGGCTCAGGTCGACCACGTTTTTAATATACAGACTCTTTAGTGAAGTAAATCGTGATCGAGAAATGCTACATTTTATAGACAGAAATCAGCGTCTGACTTAATTTCTTGGTACTAATTAATAAAATTAGACAAGGAAAAGTGGTCCTCTGACTTAACATTGATTTTCACATAAGCGAGGTTCAGTTTTGAGTTTGAATCCCCAAAAGGGTAATTAAAATTTAGTTTAGGAAAATTATTTTCACAGTGTCAAAACTTCAGGGTCTTGTAAGCAACTGTAGAAAATTTCATGAAAATATCTTCAAAACTTTTGTTTTTACAGCTCCGTTACACGAATTAATAAACAGTCTATATTATATAGACAAAACCGCTTATTACCAACAGGAAACTTACTTTTGGGGGCCTCCGGGCGGAAAGCACGGTAAAAGGGGGCTCTCGGCATGAAAAAAGGTTGAGAAACGCTGAATTATACTATTTTTCAAATAAAAAACTTAATTTTGGAGACTCATATCCCGACCTCACCGACCCTTCTCGCTGTTTCTATGTAATAGTATTTCTTCTTTCTACAGCAGTATTCTGTGAATAGGTACAAGTAGTTCCAAAAGATAATCCTGAAAAATGAAGTATGGAAAAGGGATTCAAAACATTTTCACAAAGACAGGTTACACTCATGAGTACATCACTTACAATTTCTCGAGCATAAAACACATAATTTCAACCAATAAAGGTACAAATTGAGTAATCATTTAACTTCTCTGTTGATGAATTTCTTTTACATGCCTAGAACAGTTTTCATTAAACGCTGAATATATCATTTACTAATAGTTCTTTGTATATTTACAATAAAGTTTACATTGTGTAGATAATTACAGTTATCTCTACTATACAAATACTTTACTTTCTAATCCTGGCAAGTGGCAACCCTGTGACTTCACAGTTTGACAAGTATTGAATTAAATTTCCTTGAATTGTTTGTAAATCTGAAGACTATCTCAAAATCTAAATTCAATAAGAACGTGTGGGGAAGTGTTCTAAACATGCGTTGCATATTTCTAATCCTCTTTGATGAAAAAAAAAAGTATAAAAGAGAAACCTGACTGAAACGCTTTACCAAGAAGATTTAAGACCTCCCACAACTAGAGGAAGCATGCTTCTGTCTCTGTTTCAAACTGCATGAAATAAAAAAAGAAAAAAGAAAGAAAGAAAGAAAACAAAAGTACGTGCACTTGAAACCTCCTCCCGCACGCGTTTAATGTATTCAGAATCTCATGCGTTGAATCTCACCTTTCAGAAGAATAGCTCTCAGGAGAGAGATGTAGAGAATTTTGTTCCCTGTAATCATTTTTCAGGAAGCATTTTTACTAGGCGGTTGATGCGTCTGAAACTTTCGACTTGAACTGATACTGGAGCTGCGGGGGTAGGAAAGATAGTAGAAAAAGTGGTATGCATCACCGAAGAACCTATAAAACAAGGGAGAACTGATCTGTTAAAAGAAAATGCCTCGAGGAGAAAGAGAGGCTAGAACAGAGAAACAAATGCCATAAAAGAAACAATTCAGCAGTGAGTGTGTGTGTGTCTATATATCTGCCTATTGCAATGCATTTTCGGAAGTAGTGCTATTTTTTAGCGCAGACATCAAGATACATTTTGGAGGGTGGAAGAAGTTCCAGTTTTATTTGTTGGAAAACCAGCTGTTGTCGAAAAGTAATGAAGTAGAAGTTTGGCACAATTGTTCGTGGCAGCATTGTGATTTAAGTGCATTCATGCTTTTCAGACAACGTGTAACATATCTACATATTTCTTCAGACAAATGCATAAAAGAGATTTCTCGTGCTGGCAATATGTTTTAGCACAGGGTCATTTCTTTTCCAAAACAATGTAGTTAGTTGCTGAACGTCTTTCTGAAGAACAGGATTATCAGCAGCCATTTTTTTACTGCATTGTTCAGCCTCTTCGTTGAGCCTCACAAACCTTCAAATCTCACGAGCCATTTCAGTCTCCTCTTAAGTCTTAACTCACCGCTACTTTATTTTCCAGAAGTTCGCTTTGTCAAAAAAAAATTGACAGTCATTGTCGTTAAGTATTTCTCGTACGATGTTTCCCTCTAATAATGTTTCCCCGCCATGTGTTTGACCAATTAAAACATACTGTAGGTAGTCATGTATTCAATAAAATTAAGAAAATATCCCCTAATAATCTACAATGTTCTTTATATGAACGTGCAAATTCTTCCCCATTACATTTAAGTTTAAACCAATTTATTCAAGCATTATAATACACCATTTATTTCGTGTTCTGAAGGAATTTCATAATGTGTTTGAACATATGACACCACAGCTAACATTAAAATAGGAAGAAAAAAAAAAGGGTAGAACAGGCTCACCTTCAAATATCTGGAAAGTGTTATAAGCGAGTATATGAAATGTGAAAAAGATATAAAACGGGAAAGAGGGGGTTACTAAGATCTTCTGTGGATCTATGAACAACAAGTTGAGGGAAAGATTTGGAAATATGGACCGGAAACGAAGACTCTACGATAGATCGAAGAAAGAAAATTGAAAGTATTCGAAGCGCGGACATGGAGAAGAATGGGAAAAGAAGTTGGGCACAGAATGTGCGTAGTGGGGAAGAGCTGAAGAGAACAGACGAGACAATAAAGAGAAACTGGTTAGGGCATTGCGTGTGCACATATTATGTACTTAATGGTGCAATAGAAGGTATGGTTGAGGGTTTGAAATAATAACACTGAGGGGTTATGCAGAATGTTTAGATAGGATAAGTAGTCTACAAGCCTCGAAAAACGAATATATGGACAAGATTTGTACAGTATGTGATGAAAGATATAGTCTTCCTTTATGCTATAACTCATAAGTAAAGGTTGATGACTAGAAATCTTAAGATATTTTTTTTTTGTTTCCGGCGACGAGATTCTTTGTGGGGTCGCTGTGTCGTGTCGGGTGGTCAGTTGGATTTTGTCGCTCTTCACAGAACACCCGAAAAGATCTCTGTAACGCTTGTTTGCCTTTTTAATGTAGCAGAGCCAGGAGCCACTTAACATCAGAAGAAACATCGAGTTTTTATTTTTCACTACTTCGAAGTCCTCAACAAGCTCAAATAATAAAAATGGACGATGCAGCGGTATAGACCATGCATTCCAGCCCATATAATGGAAACATTTTTTCAAAGATAGTCTCTCTCTCTCTCTCTCTCACACACACACACACACACACACACACACACACACACATATATATATATATATATATATATATATATATATATATATATACACACACAAGGATATGTACAAAAATGTGAACTTAAATAACTAACTGAAGAGAATATGATACCCAACACACCGTTAAAAATTTTCGGAAAGTTCCTTAATATACCCAGTTATACATCCCAGTAATGTTTCAGTATTTGCAGTAAGGCTTGGAAAGCACGTAGTTTTTTTTTTGTATTTCTTTTGTGGGGTCCCAGTTTTCAGTTCCAGTTGATGTTCGCATATGCGCAGAAAGAGAAAACAGTCCCTTATCGTACACTGTGTAACGTACCGTACCGTTCCGTTACTTGTTTATTTTTTTTAAAATTATTTTGATAAAGAACGGACGTATGTGTGTTTATTTCTTTTATTTGATATTGTAGTATTCACAACCAGAAGAGAAAGGTTAAATCTATATATTAAGTATAATTGGTGAAGTATGCTTTTATTGATAATTCTGATTTTACTTGAATTTCTCTTCGAGCTTGTAATTGTATATTAAGATACTATTTGACATTGATCAACTACGAAATTTGGTAAACTAGCCTCTCTTTTTTCTTTAACACTTTTTGTTTTGTTTTGTTTCACCGAAAAATGAACAGAGGCTAGAAGGAAAACGCTACCGATGAGCAGCTGTTCTTTTCTTATTGGTCGAACCTCCCCGCAACCAGATCATGGGAGGGATTTGTTTCTTTTCTCTTGCAATATATGCTCTAGTTTTTGGGGAAAAGAGGACAGACTCACTTCTTCAACACCGTTGTTGACTACTCCATCTCTACTCCTCAGTCCGTCAGGCAGACCATCAGCCGGGAGGAGTCGTCGTCGTCTTTGCGTAAGCCAATTTTTAAGACTGCAATTGTAGTAAGTTATCGTCATGTAGAAACTACGATTCTGCAGGGGATACCCTCCGGGACCCCTGAGAGGATATGTTCCTCTAGAAGTAGACAGAGTTCCTGTCAAAACTTATCCAACTGCGTCAATTTGTTTTGTTTATTTGAAAATGATTTGAAGTATCTCTTTTGTTCGACGATCTGGATTAGTTGTGGATAATCGATGTCTAGTTTTTCCGGAGACCAACTTATTATTTGTTAATTCGTTTGATTCGAAAGCCTAAATTAATTGTCGTCTCATTTATTTGTCTGATTACAATAATTTTGCTGTCGATTTTTATTTTGATTGTTATGCATTCGAACATTCTACATGAAATATAAGTATGTTGTCGGAATTCTTTCGGACGCGTGCCTCCGAGTTTTAATAGCAGTAAGGTGTGATTTTATTTGATAAGAGTAATTTTCTTTTATCTAGTGGCTCAGAACAAGCCTGTTAATTTTCTTTCTCCTACTATGTAGAAAGAGCTTTTCGCTCATTTGATGATTTTGTTGTGTTACTTCTTAGTTAAGTAAGATTATTGATTTAAAAAGGTGCCTTGAAGTACCTTAGGTGGGTCAAGGTGGTTGAATACACCTGAAGTCCCGAATAAGTAGGAGAAAAGAGCAGGTCGAAACATTGGAGTCGAACCGACGCTTATTGTAGAAAAAAGGTATCGTTTGTAATTATTTTTAATTGGCATTTATTGTTTAATCAGACTAGACAACAATAGGCTTAGAGTTATTTATAAATACTCTTTACGAGTTCTAGAAATAATTAATTTGGTATTAATAATTTTTAGTTGGTAACAAACTTCCGAAAGCTGGTAACATTGAAGTGCTGACTCTTTACGAGTTTTTATTTTAAACTAATCTAAGTTTGTAGAGATGCTATTCGAAACGCAGTAGAAGACTTTTTGCGAGTCGACCTAATTTTAATTAATCATAAGAAGTAGTGAACTGCTGTCTGAAAGCAAGAGATCTGGCGATCTCGATTTGTGGTTATAGAGGCATTCTCAGGAGTCTCTTAGGATAAGGAGTTTGTCTAAAGCAATTAAGAAGCAGGACATTCTAATTACTACTTTAAGTAGTGTAGGAAAGAGGTCTGACCCCTCTATAGATTCTTCCTGTTCGATTATGATTAATAATAATAAGTAACTTGATTTAGCGATAAGATTTATTTTATTCTGTCTGTAACATCTCTTTTGAAATAGCTTTACGCTATGTTTTCCACTCTAGCTATGACTTTAGCAGAATACTAGAGTGTTTGTAGATAGATAAGGTCTCGAAGCCTAAACAATCTATCTTTCTCATTATATTAATTAATGTAAGTTTTATTGAGAGATGAATGGAGGAAATTTATCGCGCGAATCGCGAAAATAGACGGACCAATAAGGAAAGACGAGCTGCGACGTACAACTTCTAAAGTAATTAATTATTCCAAGAACGCATGAGTGTTTAATTAAAGTTTGTTTGTACTGTATTAATGAGAAAATAATTAGCAATTCAAAACCATGCGAAAATCTTCGGAAAATCGAAATAATTATATTTAGCTGCTATATTCAGTTATCAATTGTATATATGTATATCTTTTCCTATCCAATAATCAATATATATCTAAAAAGAAAAATATCTATAGTAGAATTTTACTTTGTTGTTTGGTAACCATTATCCCAGTCATAAAGTAATTATTTGCGTAGTTAAAGATTTATTACTCTTTTAACCTCTACGATCTTCCTAGTGTAACGGACCTTATTAGGAAGAATGGAATTCATCTCCTAGCTACTATGCAACCTGCGTCGTATCATTGTGATTTAAGGTTGTATACGAATACGGCGTTTTTCAGAGATAATGGATAAGCTTGCTTTATGAATATTGTTTATGGTGTATGATGAGGTAAAAAGAAAATAGTCGATTTATTGTCGTTGTGATACTTTCTACTGAAGATTGCTGCTAATTATTTATATCTATTCTTTTTATATAATACGTTTGGGTGGGAAGAATTCTGCGTTTGCTATTACTTACGCCGATGTGTTCTATGACTCCGTATAAGGCTCTAAGTTCTCGATGGCTCGAAACATTTACATTCTTTTTAAGCAAAATTTCACTCTGCGTTTGTTGATCAGCTCTAGACGTTAGGTAATGACATATTGTCTCTACGATTGAGTCATCCTTGCATTGGAGAAGGTTGGCTTTGGGCATCCGAGCGAATTGATATTGTATTTGTTGATTATTATTTAACGCAGAGGGGTATCGGTGTTTGCTAACTTACAATGATGCAGCTGCAAACTATAGCCGAATACCAGTCACACAAAAGTAATATATTTATTCATTTTTATATTAAACTTATCTTCGGACAAGTGTGACAACTGTAAAAAGTGGAAACACGAAATGTTTGAATGTTACTCCTCTTTATGGAGAAAGAAAAATCGCAAATTAGCGTTTTGTTGTATTTACTCTTCATTGTGGATATAGTGTAAGTTCTTTAGTGAAAAGATTGGTAAACTTAACTACATTTTAAAGTTTAACATTTTCTTTGTAATAACTTAACGTTAACTGAAAATGGGTTGAAACTGGTCAAAGTGAATTCAACTTGTTTTACTTCGGTCATTTTCTGATCGAAGTGTAAGCTAAACTGGCAATTTTGAGATTACGTAGTTTTGTGGATGAAATTTAAGGCTTGGTTGGAAATTCTATAATCCAATAACAGGACTAACTTTACTTGTTTGTCGCTTAACGCCCCACCATTTTGAGTATTTATCATAAAGAACGGTAGTTCTTCGAGTGACACTGACAAATGAGTCTGTTAGCGGCACTTCAGTGTATACAGCTAGTCTCGGATCTAGCGAATTAAAAGCCCAATTTTGATGCTTGAACTTGCATTTGATTGCTCTTTCTCATACTAAAACACAGAAAAAGAAATGGGTCGGTAGGACCTCCCTGGGACCCCTAGGGTGGTACGAAACAAAAATCACATTTCTGATGATAGCACTGACCCCAGACCATATAGGCTGCCGAAACTTGCGGAATCTTAATTTACGCTTCAATGCCTTTTAAACGGTGTATCACACGTCAAAATCAGTGAAGGGGATCAAAAGTTACGACTTTTTTTTTTTTTTTAGTCGAATCACAGAATTTTCACAAATGGTAGAAAAGTTTGTGTATTTTTGTTTTAGCCCCAAATGGGTTGTACCGGGGGTTTTTGAGGGTCAATTGCGGGCCCAAACTTTGTTGGAGTAAATCGAAGCTTATTTTTTTAAATAGGAGTTACCGTTTTCGAGATACGAAGCCTACCATGGTCCAAAATCGATCGACCTTTTGTATGAAGACTATGCACTTTTAAAAAAAAAAAAAGACAGCCTTACAAAATAAGTGATATCAGTATAAAAACCCTTTCGGGTAAAGGGCAGAGTGACGCAAGAATTCTACTCACAAAAGAAGTGATATCCATTTTGCGAGTGATTTTCTTTGTGTCACTATGGCGGAAGTGTTTCCTTTGTAATAACATTAAGAGATTTATTATCCTCCCTTTCCCCATAGTGACACCAAGAAAATCACTCGCAAAATGGATATCACTTCTATTGTGAGTAGAATTCTTGCGTCACTCTGCCCTTTACCCAAAAGGGTTTTTATACTGATATTACTTTTACACTGCAAACAATAAATCGTTTACAGGTGGACTGAGGACGACAAGGATTGGATTAGCGGAAAGAGGAATTAAGGTGGGTATAAATCTTTACACTGTAGCAAACGTATCTCTCTCTTTTTTTTTTTCAGGAGACATTCGTCTTAAAAAAATCAATATGTTAATGATTAATCTCCTTCCTAGTAAAATACTAGCAATAAATATATCACTCGGAAAGCCTTCGTAGCAAAGTGGCGAGATCATCTGACTAGTGGACCCTGGATCGAAACCCGACCACCTCAATCTTTTTTTTTTTTTAATTTTAAAGGAACATTACATTTTCTTCGTTTCTAATAAAATTCACAGACATACGTTAGAAAATCAAGTAAGATTGATTTTTAATTATTATACGGAATGTAAACACCGAACATGATGTCAAGTTAATCATTATTCTGTTGATGATTTTACTGCGGCGTAAACTTTTACTACTACTTTTTCGATGAGGGTTCAACCGAAAACTGGTTGAAAGTAGGTTGCTCCAAAAAGTGGATGCAACCCAGCTGCATCCATTTTTTGGATGAACGTTATGTTTTCCATTTTTACAGTGTAACCAAACATGTAATTCTGATCAAGTGTTGTTAGCTGCCGCCATTTTGATCACACACTTAAACAGAAACGGAACATATTTTCAGTAAATGGGTATTGCGATCCCTAAATGACAAGAAAAAAGTTATTTAAAGATGGCGTCACGAAAGTAACATTCATAAGCTTTCAGGCTTCGAGTAACATATTTCTTATCTCTATACTGTTTTTATATAGGGCTTATCACTGGCCGTTTAGTACAGTCAGTAAAACGCTGAACTTCCAGCTGAACAGCCCGTGTTCAAATCTCGCTTCCGGCTTCTACCTTTTCTTTTCCTGAAATTTGAAAGGTGGCTGTTTTTTATTAGCCAAGTTGCTGCAAATTTGTATAAGCAGCCATAGTTGCCTTATGTCCGAAAAAAATTGACAGTGCAGTACAACGGCGAGCACATGAAAACTGTCAGTATTCTCACTAGATATTGTACAAAAAATAGATACAAAAATTATTATGTGAAGCGGATTTTATCACCATATATTGTGAAGAAAATGTGTACGAAAAGTGTTGGAAAGTAAATCCTGCTACACTCAGTGGTAGAGCGTTGGCGTAGCATTCGGAAGGTCGTGGGTTCGATGCCTCACACCAAGCAAATGCCGGGATGGCACCTTCAATATAGACCCTGGCCGCCACCTTCCTGAATCCTTTTCCCGGCCTGAGTCTGAGATGCCTAAGGTCATAAATAAAATTCAAACTTAAGTGCTCAACAAGCATTGAAAGCTCACCTTCAGAAATATATGTTACACTCCCCACAATTCTTATACACATTCCGTGAACTTTTTGAATACAACACGGTATTTGTTGAATATTTCAGAAACAAAGTATAAAGTAAAATTATTATATATCTAATGTTTTAAATGTTTGATTGCAAACAAACAAAAAAAAAAAAATGTTCTTTCAATCTTGATGAGTCTTCACTTCTATAATCAGTTAAGCTGAAATGCTTACACTTATACTCCCTATTTTCAATTGTCTTTCTTTCTCTTCTAATCCCTGGCACGTCATCGGTTGACTATTTCCGGTTCCTTTGTTTGACGTCTACTGTGCATTGTCTGTCTGTTTTCACAATACTTATGTTTCGTTTTTTTAATCTTTTCGTAAGGGTGACTTCTTGTAACGGGAAAAACTTGCTTCTGTCTTGTCAGTCCAAATTAGTCCAACAGTGATTAATGGTTTTACATTTGACAAAGACTCGAAAATGGGTAACATAGTCGAGAAAACATTTTGATTTCTTTCTTCCTCCAAGAAGCTAAACAAGGGGGAAATTGACAATATTGATTGTAGTAAGTCTTCGTGCCTTTATTTATTTATTTTTGTAACGTTAAAAATACAAATTAGACGAGGACAGTACAAGAGGTAGATCCAATCAATCTAACATAGTTATTCAGCACTCACAAACAGTCCTAAATTCTTAGTGTGCATTCATGGTAATAAGAGACAGGGTAGCAATCTATGCAGAAATTTTCATTAGAGCTCAACTTAGAATGCATATTATTTCATTTAATCCTAGAGAAAACACTACGGAATATTGATGCAATTTTGGAATTTTAAATCAACAGTTGATGATTTTCTGTATCGTTTTATGTCTCTTATCATTTACCATTTTTGTTTGTTTGTGTACACTCAGATCCTTATAAAATGGCCGATGGGTACAGTTTGTAATTTGGATAAGTGTCACTAAGTTATTAAGTTCCCCTTGTGAAAGATTACGTGAAATGTTCTCAAGACTTATATGTTCATTGAAAATACAAAAAGTGTGTTAAAATGTATTTAGAAGACAAATTATATTTCCTGTAATTTACTTATAAACTTTCTTTTTAAATGTTTGCGCGCTTTAATTTTGGCACTTAAATTTCCTCACCATCGATGGTTCTCATCCTACTAACTTGAAAACAATGTAGCTCTGTATTCCGTAGGCACGCTCACCAACAAAAAATGGAGAACTGTTGCTATAGATACATAATGATGTCGTATAGTGTACACTATTACCACATTTCATGTCTATAGCTGGTTGTCTACAGCACATATCATTTGCCAGCGAGAGTTACGTCGAATGGGAAAGCGCTCTCTCTTCACAAAAACCAGCAACATTGCAGCCACCCTCCACTCTCCCTGCTATTCAACCCATAACCAAGTCTCAACCTCTTTACTCCATCAACTCGAACCCGAAGTTTCCAAAACAACACTATAGTTTTCGCGAATGAAAAACAGATTATGCAACATAGTATTACACGTGGTGGCTGAAACCTTGTCTGCCTTCGCTTGTGGCCGCCATTTTTTTCTTTTTTTTTTTTTTTTTTTCATCTTCATCTTCGATCTTACCATAGATCTAAATTTGCCACTGTTGATGGTTCGAGAATGAGCAGTCTCTATTCTCCCAAGCCAAGTGGACAGAAGCCAGGAAAAATCACAGAATTGGTTAACAAAGAGAAAGAAGTGTTTGGCAAGACGAACTCACTTCCGAATCCTCCGAGACATGTGGGCGGAACCGGTAACGAGAAGAAGATGAAACTTTAAAAAGTAAAGGGACAGGGAGAAGAAAGAAAAAGAAAAGAACTAGAAACACACGTCACACGAAACTTTTTTTTTTCTGGGTGAGTGATGAACCTGGATTAGTTAAACAAGTGACTATGAACACGTCATGGGGACGAGTCCTAAAATGGGGATGAGCAAAGTCAAATGAGGGATCTAGTGTTTATAAGAAGAAGAAAGGAAAGAAAGAAAGAAATATGCAATGGTGTGGATTCGGGGAATTCTGTTAACTCATACATTCATAGTTGCGTAACTAAAAATAGAACGATTAGAACAATATATCCTGTTTGGTTTGCAACAACGCTTACGAAAACACAGTCGGATAATCATGTTGTTGTTAAGAGATTTCTCATCTATTTCAACTCAGGGCAGAAAATCACCATGGAGCTAAAATTGACAACATAAATTTGGCATTCACGGACAAACAACGGATAACGGACATTTTAAAAGAATAAAATCCACATGAAAGGAAGTTCATGTCATAATAGTTAACCCATTGTTTCCTAACAGCATACTTTTAGAAATCTGTGAAGGCAGCTTCCCCCCACACACAAGACCTCAACAGCAGAGAGAGGAGGCTGGTCGTCTCCCACGTACCAGGGAGTTAGTGAACCTGAGTCGTTCTGCAATTGTCAAAGAAAAAAAAAATCAGCTTTTCTAAATGGAGGTTGAATCCGGTCCGCCTTATCTGTAGCATAACACCCTTAAACATATCTATGACGGATGATTAGCTGATTAAAAAAACACGGCATGGGCTGTGCTAAGGAAATCAAACATTTCTTTTCCTATAATTTATACACAAACAATAAATGAATATTCATGACGAAGTTGAAATTAAAATTATTTTATGGTCTTCAGACATCTAAGGCTCAGGCCGTTCATGGCAAGAGTGGTAGGATATTATTTTATTATTAGGGTCTATTATAGGCTCTCGTTAGGCCTATTATTTTGAATGATACTAACTATGAATGCGCCATTTATTCTGTAGTTTGATTTTGTTCTTAGCAATCCACAATTTATTAAAACTAGCAAATTTATAATCTTCAACTGCTCTAAATTCAAGGTTGATATTCTGAAAAGTAAAGACCTTCGCTTGCTAGAAATAACTCATATTTTACCCTGATTCTATTGTTTAAAAAAGTGCAATAGGTGTTTAGCTATTCAACGAAGTTACTATTATTCCGACCGGTATGTAGAATAGCTAATTACCTCCTCGGAAACAATTCAGATTCATAAAAGCAGACTACACAGGAACAAGACTTGATAAAATTCAACAGACATTCCACATCCTCCCCCTTAATGTTGATAGTGTAAATAAATGCAACGAATGGTTCCCCTGCCGCACCTTCATCCCCGGATTTAGAATGAACATGACCCCGAAAAGAAATAAACTTTTTTTCTTTTTTCGCACATGTAGTGTGTCCCATCAGTAAGCACACGAATGGCTGATCACTACAGTACAGGCGTCCCAACGACACACAGTCATAGCATAATAGCGAGTTTGCGCGTTGCGCTCGCAGGTCACGAATGAAAATAAACTACGAGCATAAAATTAGAGCAGAAAGTCTAAAGACGGGAGCAGGAGAGTGAAGGATAGAACACAGAGTAAATCCCAGCTGATCCTCTTTGGAAAGAGAAAAGGAAAGAACAGAAAAAAAACTCATTTCCTCCCTCTGGCTGGCTTCTCTTGTAAACCAACTCAATCTCTATATTTTTTCTTCGGTTTTCCCCTCCTTCTGCTGTTGTGCCTTGGCTGATATCCAGAATCACCAGGTCTACTACCTCCAGTTTGTCCTTAATCCAAATATTACTCATCACACGTTTTCTTTAGTCCATGTGCGAGGCCGCACCCACCTTCTGTAGTTCTGATGATGAAGCCGAAGAGATGATGACGTGTTTAGCGTTTGACACAGATTTCTTATCCTTAAAGAAAAAAAAAAGTTCTTTAAAACAATATGGTGCTGGAATAACTTAGTAACAAGTATCTTTCAATGTCATTTCTTTCATATAAGAACATGAAGTCTCAATTAATAAGAGAAAAGTAAGTAGTAGAGCATTGGCGTTGCATTCGGGAGGTCGTGGGTTCGATCCCAGCGACCGACCATCCTGACTAAGGTTTTTCCAGGGCTTTCACCTCAGTCACACCAGGCAAATGCTGGGATGGCGCCTCCAAATAGGCCCTGGCCGACACTTTTCCGAATCCTTTCCCCTCCCCTGTTCCGGACAATCATAATCTAAATGAGCCTTAGATTTCTAAAGGCCATAAATAATATTCAATTCAATTCAATAAGAGAAAAGTGTTTTTCAGGATATGGTAAACTATATTTGTTACCTGGAAGCGATAATGTTGCCGGTTGCTTTATTCTGACTGCTTTTTTCTTCATACCTAATGCATGGACTTCTAGTGACAGGAAGGCTCAAGGGCCATTACTGGACACACCGACAGGTTTGACTATTATATGAAATCAATGTTTGATTAAACTATTTGGAGGTCGTGGACTATTGATTCTGTTAGGAGCCCCCTGTTACCTCTCCCCTGTGATCGTTACCATTTGCATAGCTTCCTGATTTACCTTTGATTTATCTCCCTGAATCAGTGGAGATAATGGGCTGCAACCCCTTAAATCCCCTTTTAAACCGGGTCTGTATGGAACCAAACCTTTCGTTTCAATATTTGCTTGAAGCCCTAGAATGAATTTTGAAAAATGAAGCGTAAGCTTGTATAATCTATTTCAGCTATTCATACGCCCAGTTTGTGGCGGCCTGACACTGGTGATGAGTATTATGTAATGAAGTCAGGTTTATGACCTGGTGAACTCCGACCAAGGTGAACTGATGATTGCTTAGTATTGCCTTCTATCAGGTGAAGATAGTGTTAAAATTCTAACACCAAAACCAAATGAACCCCGCTGCGATTGATTATTACAAAGGTAAGCTCTGAACTTTCAAGCTTGGATAAGTTATACTCGTCCTTGTAATCGAGATATTTATCGTTTAGTAACTCAAAATTATAGCTTTAAAAGAAATTTTATTTTCACCGATAATTTCATCATTCAGTGTAGGGTGTAAGGTATTGTAATCTTTTTCACGATACTTCTCAAGAGTGAAAATGTAAAGGTTCAAGATGGCGCATACGTTTCTGAATCAATGTTATTAACAAAGTGTACACATTCGAACTAAACAAGATCAAAACAACTGCACATTACGTTAATACGAAATCACACCAAGGTTTCTTTAGTTCCATCTTTTTAGTGTCTATTGTTCTATACTTTTACCACTCTGATTACTATATTTAATTATCTGACCTCTTTGGAATGACTTGCAATGCAAATTTTCAAAGTAACTAACTCAACTTACATGTGTTAGTTACTCTTTGTGTAAATTTCAGCGAAAAGTACGTTTAGTTGTTTGTTTAAGTATGTTGATTTCCACAAATAGCTTTTTTCTATTATCTTTAACAAGTAACTACAATTGGTTTCTTGTAAATGTAATTTCTTATGGTGGAGTATTTTAAGCAACCAAGTCTTTTGTAGATACCGTCCACTCCTTTTTGTACAGGTATTTTGATAAGAAATCCTTTACAGTAATCTACGCAAAATCTGATAGAATTATCAGAAAAACTAGACCAGTACTAAAATACCGTGCGCGGTTGCTGTCATCTGGAACTATTGAGGTTATCCTTTCTTCAATTTCAACCTCCATGAAATTCTAGTGACATCTTCGTGCCATTTATACAGTATCAAGTCTAGAAATAAGTTTTCAGAACAACGGGTGAATAAAAAATACTGTAATAAAAGCAAATCGTTAGTCACCATTGATGAAACTAATTTTAGAAGAGAAAAGGAATTCTTTTGAGAAGTCATCCTCTGTTCATTCTTACAACTATTAGTCCCTTCACACTCCACAATTCTAAAAGAAGGGGATTTTTTTTTAAAGAAGAAAAAGGCAGGTGGTGGATGTTACCCATCAAATGCAGCAAATGAGGCGCGAAGTCCTGTTCAAGAGGCGTGACATGTAATAGTATCACAGGTGTAAAGAAAATAAAATTTATACCAGTCTCCAAATATTATATAAGCCTCTATCTAAGATTCTATTGTGGCGCTGGATGCCACGTAGAACCATTGCCTACAGTAAATTCACAAGTAGAGTACATTACTTACATCTAAAGGTGTGCCCATCAAATTTAAATTATATTCATGTCAGAAGTGTTTTTGAGTAACGTAATCTATTTTTAATTTTTACAAGTGATGGTACTTTTCCTCTTTCGTTCCAATGCCATGAATAACGTTACACATAATTTAGGTTTGCTTAATGATTACGTGCTCAGTTCGTAATTTGGAAGTCCTGGATTCAAACTCCATGACGGTAATTCAGACTGAAATTTATCTCAAGTCAGCACGTACAGGAATTTAATAACCCAGTGGTCTAGATTCTGGATCTTTCAGCTGTTAGGTTACCATATATTTTAGAATCAAAATAATTTTTGGAGCTTGATATCGCCAACCGTAACCAATAATTTTTAAGTAAATTAGTTGGTTCCAACATATTTTCTGATCGTAGGTTGCTTACTATCTACTCGTTACTTTAATACCTTACAGTTGGGAATTGTTTAACCTTTAATCTTCGACACTATGAACAATGGCTGAGAGCGACGTGTTTGCCATTGCTGGTTTCACTGTCTGCAGGTAAAACGATAATTTACTAAAGTAAAGATAGATTCCTGTTGACAACTGTTTTAAAGGTGATATTAACAGTTCAATTTAACTCACTGGAAGTGCCAGCGCAGCCCAGAACCTGTAAATACCATTTTTCGGCAGTTTTTCTTTTAAATTTCATACTGAATCATTTTGGTTTAAGGCTGTATTCAGAAAATACCTGAACGATATGCAACCCAACCTACTACACGAAATTGCGGGTTAGCTATCATGTCAGGATAAACACAATATACAGAACTGTTCAGAATTAAATTTAAAAAAATAGACAGGTGACTCTTAACATTAAAACAAGAAGAAAAGTTCATATAAACGTGAGTCGATTTTCGTCTCGTCTGCGAGATATAAACTTTCTAACTTGGAACCCAAATTGGATCCCCTGCAATGAAAAATAAAATCAATATTTCGGGATAAATCAGAAACGAGGCATGAAAGTAAAATAAGTTTGGGAAGTAGACTTGCATCAATATGGTGGATATTTGGAACTAAAATGCGACGTAATTTGGTTGCGAATGTTGCCAACTGGGTAAAATATTTATTTGTTTGAATCGGCACTATGTCGCTTTATTCGATATTTGGTATTTCATTATAATGGTAAACATCATATGTGGAAAATAGAACGCACTGTTGCAAACTGTTAATATTATATGACATTAAATATTGAAAATGAGCATGCAGAATATTTAAATTGTTCAAAGTTAACTTATTTTCCGGGCCAACTTTGGGCATATCTATATGGGGTTTAAATTCTTGTATTCTTCACATGGATTCAGAACTATCATTTAGAAATAAAGTGCATAATAGATTTAAAAAAAAAATGATATAACCAAAAAAAAAATGGAAGCAAAAAATAAATTTTTAGTATCCAAAGTTTCCCCAATTGACGGTATTAAAGTTACCGTTATGTTTAAAAACACAATTAAATAAACAAAACAAAAATTACGTTTTACTGTTGATTACTTCGCCTGTTAACGTTTTATTTCTAGCTCGTATTTCTCGTTTCCTTTTGGATTGTGAACTTTTCAGTAAGCGTTTGAAGAACCATCCTGTTCTAGCTCCGTTTCCTGACGGTTCGCTTTTGTGGTCATTTTTAACAATAAATAAATAACGTGATCGTGACTCATAACAATGAACAAATTATTTTACTTTGGACATCTCCGTACATTCATTTTTCTCTGCCTCATACAGAGATACAACTTTTTCTTTTTTCTTAATTATATAATGTACCGGAATTTGCCTGCAGCTTCTTGGTGCTATTGTTATTTTGTGCGGCTACGGTGGATGTATATTTTTTTGGCTGTTGGTATTTGCAGAAAGAATAAGGACAGACGAGCATATCATACACACAAACAGCTTAAATAACTTGCTCCGTAGGTCGTGACCTTCCAAGGAATTTTAACCGAAACTTGCTAACGGCTTATAAACAATCTGGCTTTCGCTATCAACGGTGGCCGGTATATTATAGTTGGTACTCTCTAGAGGTCAAGTCAAAGGTAACTCGATACGTTTAGAAAAAAACATATATACTGAAAACGAATATAATCTTGTAAGAAAATATTCTTCATGCAAATGATGCCTTATCATATATCAAGATATACAATAAGTGTATATGTGTGCGTGTGTGTGTGAGTAGGATTCTCCACATACTCTCCTTCCCTCTCTCACCTTCCTACGTACATGAAAACAGATGGAAGACAGGACAAAGGACACATTCCTGTCTTCAATGATGTATTAAGACCGGGAAGACAAAAGAAACTAAGCTAAAACCATGTTGTTGTTCTTTGACCATCTAAAGATATGCCAGAATCTTGCTGTCAGAAAATACAGTATAGAGGTATCCGCATTGGATATATGTCGCCATACGATGCTGGAATGAGTTTTTTGAACTTCAAACGTTGGAAAGCAGAAGTTCAAAGGCAGCACAGAAGTAAACGTTTACTATTCTTTGTTCGGCCCTTCTGCTTTCAATATTTAGTGAACGCAAGCCTTATGTATTACTAGAGATTAGAACAAAATATATGCAGTTTTTGGCGTTACTATTCTTGCTATATTTTCGTATTATTTTGGGCAATTTTGTAGTCCTAGTTTGCCATAACGTATACTCATTTTAATCTATCTATTTGAGTATAAAGCACATTTTAAAGATAGGTTCATCTTCTCGTAAATGAGTACAGCTTTTCACAATATAATAATATTATTAAGACAGAATATTTTGCAGCCTATAAAGTAGTTGTTTACGTTACAATAATTGACTGCATTCTTTTCTTAATCAATCCATCATGTTACATCCAAATTGCAGGTCTGATAGTGCAATAATCAAAGTATCATACACATTACACAGGCATCCTATCTGAATAATTCTCTCTCTCTCTCTCTCTCTCTCTTTCTATATACGATTTATCTTCCTTAGTACTGTCAAAGAGTTGGATTCACTACCTTCTCTTCTTTTTTCTCTCAACCATGCCTTCAATTGGACCCGTTAGTATACAATTTCTATCCAACAAATGTCCTAAACGGTTTCTTTTACCTTCGTTATTGTTTCCAGTATTGATAATCTCTCGCTTACTCTCTTTCTATCTTCAGCTGATTTTCTCCTTTATTCTTCATATCCACAATTCAAATGCATTCAATTTCTTTCTTCAGTCTTTTATTTCACATTTAATAAATTATTTTAACTTTTTGTTTATCGGTCCACAGAAGATATTCTTCTCAGTCAATGCCTCTTTCTCCATTGCTATTTTCACATGTATCTCTTTCCCATCTTTTTCTCTCACACACACAGTGATTCCGCCAGACCAACCTGTTGGGGTGCGACCCCACAAAATCTCGACAACACCCCCAACTTTAAATTTTTTGCTGTGAAAAATCGTGTTTTTACCGTGCAAAACTCCACTTACACTATCCCAATTTGGACTTTACACCCTCTAAACTGAAAAGCCTGGCGAAAACCTTTACACACACAATAACACATGTAAGAGAAATAGCTATTTATCTTCTAGTTGGTAACCAGAAGTTGCAGGAAGTCACTAGTTTGCAAGAACGTTTGAGGGATGTGGTAATTTTAAAAAATCTGAGGTAATAACGCGGCGATTCCACTCAAATAAATCATGTTTATAACTTTGATGCTCTTCAGTTGAATTCTCTAGACTAGATTTCCTTCTGACCGATTTTATTCGTCTGTCACCAAGTGCTTCGTTGAAAAAGGAAATTTCTTTCGATACGAGTTTTATTTTCAGAATAATCTTTCGGAATTGTGAGAACAGACTTGTTGCATTACGCAAATTATTTCCTTCCTTTTAGACAATCAAAGATCTGTCGTTGGAAGAGATAACTTATTTCGTATTACTTCAACTTAATTGAGACCAAATTGTGGTGCTAAAGTATCAAAACAGGTGACGCTGCGTCACGAAGTTGATATCAAGTTCAGTCAATCCTAACGGCTTGCAATTAATTATACTAAAAATCTTATTAAAGAGTGTTGAGACACCAAAGATAATTAAAATCTGCTGATGTATTAAATACGGTTTTTTTTTCGTTACAGGAAAATTCATGACATTATGTGAGGATTAACATATTGCTGTGGAACGAAAGACTGCTCTAGTTCTTGGTTGTCCGTAAGATCTAAATTTGATAACATCAGACTTTGGCTCTTTTTGTGTACTTCACACATGCACACATACATAGGCCAAAGAGACACACAGAAAGGAAATTAAGTTGAGAGAGACGAAACCTTTTGGTTGTTAATTTTCTTCTTCTTCTTCTTTGAAATTTGTTTTCTACGGTTTGCCCCTCCAAGTTGGCGATGTCCCCACAAACTGTTTTCGTCGAGTGTAGACTCTGGCTTAGTCATTAGTGTCTTAGAGAAACTTGATTCTCTGTCGTTCCCTACGCTTCTTCGTCTCCAAGTCACTTCCTATGTTTAGATTTGGTTTCCACTTAGAATCCCCCGCCTTCCCTTGTGTTCATCATCTGAGAGCAAGAGAGAAGATTATGATACATGAAGGTTTATAAGCACCGTCACGTGCCTTGTATAAGCGCTTTATATTTCTTTTCTACTTCTCCCCGTACTCGGTGAAGAACTGCAAATTTTATTCATTCTGATGTGATATTCTATTCTGTTAGTGTTGACATAACTCTCTGAGAACGGAATTTAAAAATAAGATACGGAGAAAAAAAATAGACAAGAAAAACAAACTCTCCTGTTTTGTTAAGGAAAGACATTTCGTGTTCTTAGACGATGTACCTCATTAAACTTCTTCGTCAACAAAAGAATGGAACTACCCATGCGTCACTCGTTGCCTTCTTAGACAGTATATAATCTCTACGCTTCTCACTAAATATATACAGTTTTATGTATTGTTTTATATTGATATTAAATCAATAAAAGAAACTGATTTTTATTTATTTTTATGGACTCTTAAAATACCACGAAAGGTTTTCACATTCTAAGCGGAGATCACATGCCCATCACAACAGTAGAGTCTTTTTTAATGTTGCTTTATCGCTTAAAGTTCGGTTATGGGTTTGGGAATATTTTTGGATACGTAGGTAAAGGTAAGTGGGCTATCAACTTGACTATTCAAACATTACCTTTTCCATCAACTAAATTAAAACAATGTTTACAACGAGAATATGAAACTTGAAAAAGGTTCGAATTCAGCGACTGACTATCCTGACTGAAGTTTCTCCAGGATTTTACTCAGTTACATCAGACAAATGCTGGGATGGTTAGTTACCTTCAACGTAGAGCCTAGCCGACTACTTCCCATCCTATCCCGGGCTGAACCATAGGTGTCTAAAGGTCATAAATAAATTCAAATGCGAGAAAAAATAGTCAACAAAACAATTAATCACTTTTTACCATATTAATAATTAGGATGAACCGTAGATGCGTAAAAGCCATAAATCCAATTTAATTTAACTCAATTCTTAGTACGTCTCGTTATTTACGTTTTGTTTAGTCCATTGTCTTACAGGATGGATAAGGTTAGGAGCATTTCCCCCACAGTTTATGTTACTATTCCTGTTATATGTAGTTCTTCCACCTGGCATTTTTCAAAGAAATCTTAAACACTAGTTTTTAAATCAATTTGGCTAAATTTGCTCACGTATCTTTGTTTTTCCTGCTAAGTACAGCAAGTGATCAATTTGCTATCTACTCTATCATTAATATTTTTAGTGTTCTTTCAAACGTGTTTAATTCTGTCAATTTTTCTATTATTTACAATGTGTGTAAGGATAACAGTGGTTGGGATGGATACATAGCCTAAACATGCAAAACGACGCATGACCATCTAAGCAGATTTTCAAAAGTGACAAAAACTCTAACCTGCGTGACACTATCTGAAGTAAATTGAGGTAGAAATATCTCAGTGAACTTTATTCAATTCTTGTTTGATGGTATTTTTAAAAAGATAAATGCAAATAAACTTTATACATGAGCGGTGCGAGCTTTTGGACTTGTGGAGTTTTGCATGTCGGTGGAAAATCTTTGTTTTAAGGTGTTACCAATTTGAAAAAGTGAAAAGTCGGGACATTTCCGATACAGAAAGCCTCTTTCTTTCTTTTAAAAAGATAAGCTACTATATAGTTTATTGCCAGACAATTTTTGTGCTGTTTTATATTTTTCTAAATTCAGCTAATTGAGACCTTTGCCCGAGCGGTGTAGTGAAATTGGTCCTAGGAGACAATGGGTTTTGTTCTTTTACCAGACACTTTGCTGTAGGAAGGAAAACACTTGACGCTATAAATTATAGCTGAAGGAAATCTCTATAATGGCGTTTAGATTACTAAAATTTTACAGTGGTAAGAGTTATGGGTAAAACTACGAGCGTTCGGACTACCGAACTTAACTTGGTTATCGTGCTTGTACTACCATTGTCTGTGAAGAAACAGGTAGAGGTTTCCGTCGAATAAATAATCTGTTTGTTACACGAGAAAGGATTAAATTATAAAATGAACACAAATGAATTGACTGTAGTGTCACATTTTGTAGATTAGTTCTGTCACTATTCTTTTATACTTTAAAAGTGATACGCACCATTAGGATACTATAGGTTCGATAAAGAAAGAAATAAACTCACGAAGTGAGACTCACCTAATGACTACCTTGTGTTTAGACAGTCGATTCTTACTAACGTTACAAGATAACCGTCTTAAGTTGACGTTAGTTAAATTTGAAACCCGCGTTAACTGTAACTTGCGTTGACATTACTAAAAATGAAATGAAATCGGGTTAACGTTAATGGTAAGATGTTAGTAATGTAAACAAGGTATTACTTGCTATTTGTCACAGTGATTGTAGACAAGATTTCTGGCACCCAGGAAATTTCATGAGAGGTAGTAATAACCAGCAAGTAAGTACTCTGCGGTTATAAGGAGTCTAAACAATCTCCGAGGTTGTTTCTGAACTTCAGAAAACAATATTCTTAATTAATGTTCTCGCTACTATTTATAGTCTCCGTGACCATACATATGAGCTTACACCCACCCCCCTCCCATATTGTTTAGTCATTTCGTTTTGTTTCGCAATCTTCCAGTTTCATTTGATATTTTCATGTTTCTGGAGGCAGGAGGCGGTATGTTTTACAACCATAATGGAAAAGAATAGTGGATGAAGGTTAGAGGTTTGGGGAGCGGCCTCTCTCTAGCAGCAGCGGCAAAAAAAAAAGTGGTTCCTCTTGCCGATGAAATACAATGAAAGATCTGGAGTTGAGTATTAACATTGAGATGTATTTACTCAATGGTATTAATCTCTCATGCAATACTGTATCACTATTGCAGAAGACATCCTTCTAGAAAAATAAGCTCATGTTTTCAAGCGTACGAATTATCGCATCCTGATTGACAAAAAATTCCGAAAGAATCTTTACCTCTATAATACTTATAAACATCTTTCTAAATCCGAACTACTACGAAGAAATTCAAAACTGATTTCTGACGTAATCAGACCATCCGAATGGACTGGCACTACACTCACACGTACTTCTGTAAAGACGAAAAACAGAATAAAAATTTGGGAAACTGAGTACCGTATTAGTTATGGAAGTCTACAAGGTGTGTGTGAAAAGTTTCCGGCCTAACAGGGAAGGTGTGCAAATATATTAATACGTTTTTCATATGTGATACTAGGATTCTTTAGATGCAAGGATGTGAAATAATTGTTTATTTTATTACAAATTGAATGATTGCTGGCAGCGTGAAGTTAGGAATTCAGTCGGCAGGAGAAGAGGTCGGTGCGTGCTGCAAGGAGCATTTTGTCTCGTTTTGAAAGGAAATACGCTAACTTTGTGGATCTGTGGTGACTGAGGATGAAAGCAGGATCCAGTACTATGATCCGGAAACAAAAAAGCAGTCGTTGCAGTGGCGTCATCAGGGTTCAACCACACGCAAAAAGTTCCGACGACAAATATTCGCCACCAAAGCGATGGCGACGCTCTTATGTGATTACCATGGCACGCTTCTCATTTTTATTATCTCCAGCACGGTTACAATGAATGCCGAATATTACTGCAGTCTCCTTGATAAACTGCGTACATCCATCAGGGAGAAGCGACGCGGGAAACTGAGAAAGGGAATCACGTTCCTCCAAGACAATGCTCCCTGTCACAATGCTCATGAACAATGCAGAAATTAGAGTAGGTGGACTAAGAAATGCTTGACCATCCCTCCTATTCTCCCGACCTAGCCCCTAGTGACAATTATCTGTTCCCGAAATTGAAATTGCACTTGAAAGGGAGGCAGTTTCAGGAGAACGATGAAGTGATTGCTCGCTGTAGACAGTTGGTTTCAGAGCAAAGATAAATATATTTTTTTTCTTCGCCAAGGGTTAAATTTTTTGCAGGATCTTTGTAGAAAGTGCATTGACCTTCAAGGGAATGTGTGGAAATATCTGTTATTCCCACTGACTTATCGGCATTTCTTCCCTGTTAGGTCGGAAACTTTTCAAATCACCACTCAAATTTTGATATGAAATAATATTGTAAAAGGCTGAGTTTATTTGGTTGTTCACAAATAATGATGTCATAGGCTGGGAAGCCAGTTTTCTCAACTACGAGTGTTGCACACTCACTTTCGAACACTACCTTTCGTATTTCCACAACTCTTTATTTTCCATTTTAAAAAAGGAGTGGAAGGTGAGGGCGCGTCGGGGTATATTTTATCCCCAAATTCAATATATAATTTGGAAAAAAGTAAATCTTCAAATTTATTAGTCCCAAGTGAATAAATTCACCAGATGTTCATTTTTTTAACATAGGGTGTGACTTAAACACAAGCTTTTTTTTTAATGCAGCAAAATGGATACCGCGTTTTATTTAAAAAAAATAAAAATACCTCCACTACACCCTAAGACATTGCTATTTGTAAAATATACACAGTCACGTTCATGTTTTGAAAATTACGTTCTGCAGGTGACCATCTATTTGACATTGACAATCGGATAACCTGTGACGAAAATCGTTCGAGGCACGTTCTTCCGACATCTGAATACGAATGTTTCTGATTTCAGTACGGATGTTATTTTTCAGCTCCGCAATGATGTTTGGACGCCATTCACTGGAAATAATCGCAAACCTTCAAATCTGATGTCCTTAGAGACCACGAAATGTAACAACTCCTTGAAATAGTGCGGTTTACAAAAAGTCGGAGCAAGGCTTCCTTTGAAACTTGCACACAGTGAGATGTAGCATCGTCTTGCTGGAACTAAAATGGGTCATTTGAAGGGTATTGTGCAACTTCATGTGTGAGGTAATGTGTTAATCATGTCGGCATACCGTTAAGATTTGACCGTGGCTACTACTCTGTGTTCATCCTCGAAAAAGAAAGGGCCGGTTATTGCACCACACACCGCGCTCAGAGTCGCTGACTGTGTAACCCTCGTTGATGCAATATACGGAGAACTGAAAACCAACCTCTGTATTGAAAGCAAAAGCATTCCTATTCAGATGTTGCAACATACCATACATCCCAGATTGTCTGATTGTTAATGTCAAAATGTTGGTCACTTGCAGGACGTCATTTCAAGACATGAACATGACTGTGCATATTTTACAAATGGCAATGTGTAAGCCGGAAGGGTGTACTGGATGTATTTATAATTTTTTTTTAAAATGCGGCAGCCATTTTTCTGCATTCAAAACAGTCAGTACTTATGCCACAACCTATATTTAACTCCTATTTCTGTATCTACAATTGTTGTTCTAGTATGTATCACTTAGCAGAGCAAAACAAGAGATATTATACCTACAAACAAATTCGGAATATCTTTGCGTTGCGAACGTTACTCGAACAATGACAACATTACCCATTTACGCGGTCCGCTTTGGGGAGGTACTAGATAAGCCAGCAGTGTGGCACTGTGGCCAACCAGAAAACGTCTACGCCACTGAATTTTTCTACCTGGGGCAAAATTTATCCGAATGTGCCTAATTAAGGGTTAAAAGATCTGATATTTTTTTCAAAAGAAACAGAATGAAGGAGATATAAACCGTGTAAATTAAATGTACCGGTACTACTTATAATGAGAACATTGAATACCTGGAAGTCGGTACTGTCATAAGTTTTCATTTTTTTTTCAGCAAACGAGAAATAGAAGGATTTATATTTTCATGTGTGCGATGAAAGGCATGTCTCTAGAACGAGAGAATAATCTACAAACATGAAGATAAATTGAGTTGTGAGTTGTTAGGCATTAGACATCAGCTCAGTTGAGTCAAGTGTCGACATCACAATTTGTCACCTGGTGTATGGTATGTATAACACTAAAAGAAAATGAATAAAAAATGTGGTTGGCAACACTTTTTGATTTTTAGAAAAATAACTCTGTAGATAGAGCCTGTGTTACTTATAGACAACGAGATCTAGAAAGATGAACTAATTGAAGAACGTTGGTTTCATGGTGCTTGATCCTCTGATGTGATGTATATAACTTTGCCTTTGCAGTTGTAATCTCGTTCTCCAAATCAAGCTTTACGAGTTATTTTCAGCCTCCGGGAGTCTCCAAGCAGTAAGATATATCTGGAAGACACTACAATTGCCAGGCAGCGTGTTAGGGCGTTAAATGCTGATTTTTAAAAAAACTACGACGATAGATTGTCTCTCTCTTTTTTTAAACAGTGTACTCATTCAAAGCCATGCAGGCTGTTTTAAGTATTTGCTACTTTCTGGATTTAGAATATAATTCGATATTTATGGGAACAAATAAACATATCCGTCTAAATTAAAGACTTCTTTATCAATTGTATATATTATCTTTTCACGAGTTTTATATTGTTTGTGTTCTTATTATCTTTATACTCAAGGGTAGGATAATAAGTAAGGTCTCGCAGTTTCTTACTCTGGTACTGAGAGTAATAGATTGTAAGATGCATGACATACCGTGATCATTACTGAACACACGCGCGTCGTTTCAGTTTCCTGACTGATATCCTTGAAGAATAGCGCAAATGTGAAATGAACACCACTAGATAGACGTATAAAGCAGCGTTCTGCGATTAAAATTTTGACATCGAAAGATTATGCACTACTCGAAATTCACAGAGGTTTGAAAGTCATTTACGGAGATAGTTGTATTAATATTTTTTTTTTTAACTTTTTAGACATACTTTTTTTTAAACAATTCGTACTAAAAAGTGAAAAATAATTTTGTTTATGTATGACAAAAGAAAAGCATGGGCGCGCTAATTGACGAATTTATAAAGTGACTGTGTATGAGAGCGCGCCCCATGCTTTTCTTTTCAGTCATGCTTAAATAAAATTATTTTTCACTTTTTAGTACGAATTGTTTAAGAAAAGTATGTCTTTAAAAAAGTTTTTATTAATTGTTTTACCCAAATCCTAAAGTGTTCTGCAACCAGTCAAACACCACAGCGTTGCAGGCTAGCATTATAGGTAATATTATAAAAATATTAAAATATGCTTTAAAAAATATATAAATATATAGAAATATATGAAAGTAACGATGGAATATTGTATTGTCACCCGACTCACGACGCTGTGCAAAATTTCATTATTGTATGACATCGGGGACACCACGAACCATTGTGAACTAAAGAAAAGCATGTAAAAATAGAAGTAAACACCATGTCTCATGTTAGCAATGGTGGATTATCTCACACTATTCAATAAGTGTCCTAACTTATACAATACAAGTCACATCCCTGAGTTTCGTCTGGACATTCTCCTTGTTCCTTTGATAACGGCAGTTCAAGTAGAACTCATTTGTTTAATTATAGATTCTCAAAGCATCAATCCTAATCGGTACTCGAGGCGAGGGATATTATCGGATTTTCTATTGATTCTTGTTTCCTTTCATTAATGCTAGTAAAACACGATAACGTAAGAGAAATTTTAAACTTTCATGACGATTGTCCACAATGAAACATTGTTCTTTTCGCGTTTTACGTCACGTATCAGCGTTGCCGTTCTTTGCGTAATAATGCTAAACCTAGGAAAATTTACACTGCTTTAGCATGTATCTAGCATAATGGCAAAATCTAGCATAATCCTTGACTTTAGCAGAGAAAACCAAATGCTTTCTCTTTCTCTCTGACACCCCGTCCTCTCTCTCCTTGTTTCGGAGGACAAGAAATCGAAAGGGTCTTCAGGAGGCACAGTAAATGAAATTGGTATGAAAAAGTAAAGCTTCGAAAAGTATCTCCTTCGAACAAATCATGTGAAGAAAATCGAACTTCGGATTTAATTAAATTCTATTGAATTATAAAGAAAAGTTAATGTGCCCTTAACAACAATAATAATAATAGTTTTTTAAAATAAAATAACGTAAAGAGAAAAAGCGGGTCTACATGGGTCTACTTTTGGCATAATTCTGTATCAAATAGTATAATCTTGTTGCCGTAGCGGCATAACGGATGCACTGCTATTTGGGTGGCAATGATGTCACATATATTTTATTTCGTATTGTCTTACAATTGCTTCATCGACTTTTTTGTCGACATCCTCAGAGACATTATTTCAATTCATAACGCCTCTGAAGACGTCGACGGATAAGTCGATGAAATAACTGCAAGACAATACAAAATAAAATATATATGAAGTAAACCCGAAAAAATAACAAGGATTAAATAGTTCCTTTGATGTGTCACATAATTACATTTAAGTATGAGAAATTAAGTTCCCAATTTTTTTTTAAGTTTTATTTCCGTCTATTTCAATCGCTGTTCGGAACAAAATATTAAAATAACTTGAAAGTGAATAATTATTAATGGATATACTTACGATCACAACGCCATCTGCTCCTGAACTTCTAACTGTAGCACCAAACCACTGACGCGATTTTTCGTCTATTTGTGTATTATTTACGCTACTATAATTATTTCCTGAAACAAAGAGAAAAATAAACTGTTACTACTTGAATTTTTTTTTCTACCTTAATAAAGAAAGATATTTAAATAAACATTCTAAAATTTAGACAATGTAGAAATAATTGTGTAGGGAGAGGGAGAGAGAAAGACTGTTGTTTTTCAGAAGTTTGGTTACGTGCCACACTGTCAAAATGGTACACTTTAAATTTGTCATCACTTGAGAGAAATTAATATTTTCTGACAACGTCATTTTCCTTTGAAATGTTTGCTAATGCTGAGTATCGTTTCTGGCTCATTTGTAAAATGCAGATTTTTTTTTTAGTTCGTTCTAATGTACTGAAGCTATGATCTCCATTTGTCACTGAGATTGAAATGTTCAACAAATTCCTACGGAATATCTAAATCTTAAGACTGCCTGTACATGTACTATCATAAAGGTCCTTGCCGTCTACATTACTTTCATCTTAAGTTTGATTCGGAAGAATTTCTTCAAAATTAAGACACTTTGATTTTAGAGACCGTGGATCTTATAGCTTCTGGATGTTATAGAGGAATCAAAAAACTTCGCTGTGCATCAAGTAGGTATGGGATAAAATATTGTTGTTTTAAAGCGATTATCAGAATTGGCTAGGACATCGTCCTTTGCTAATAAACATCAATATCTTCCAATAAGAAATTAAATCTTCGTAGGTTTGTAGCACATAGAGTACTTCGTCGTACACTGCGTTCCAATGTAGCCAATTTGGCAACAAATATCTCATTTAAAGTCTTGGAATTTTTCGATCACTTGCACAATCCCTCACACACAAATAAATTTAAGATGTGTTATTAAAGAAATAAGTATAAATTATTCTCGTTACAATATGACTCAGAGCTGTACTTCACGACACATGCAGAAATTGGACAGGTTAACTGTAACATTTGTAAGAAAAAAAGTATTTGCGTGGTTTAGTAAGGAGTGGGGACCCTCTGACTCGCAAAAGAGCAACGATACATCATAGATGCATACAGTTATTCGATTGTGCCGAGCGGTATTTGAAAGAATTCTTCTTCCAGAGCATCCTGAAGTTGCAACAGTGAGTAAGAAGATGAGAAACGGTTCCTCACACACGAGTCCACAATATCCCTAAACAGCTTATCTCTAACAGCTTGAGGTTCGGTGCTTGTACAGGCCACGGGAGTTGCTATACTTCACTGTCATGCGCTGAAGGCTGATCTGATCGCTGATAAGATAAGCCGCGATCGCAGGTGCATTATCGTATTGGAGCACAGCGTAATCATTGGAAAATAAAGTTTGGTCTACCGGGTGCAATTGGTCCTGTATCATTTCGTTATATCCTTCCGCAGTTACACAGTTCAGCAGAATTACAAGTGAACCAACGTAATACCAGGAAATGGCTCCGAATCTTGAAGAACCCACATCTCTTGCATGTAATTGATGAGGTTCTATTTTTCTTCACATGAGTCGTCATACTACTCTGCATTCTAGTCCCCGACACAAGAAACAGTTCCGTGGTTCTGCTCACCGAGGAAACCGGTTGTCACACACCGATTATCTGTACTCTTTTGAATACCGACACGTCTGACATTGTGACTTGTCTGTGGCAAACTGAATTCAGGAATTCTGCTGCAATCCCGTATGTTACACGACAAGAGTATCATCTTGTTGTCACCCATACAATTTGCGTCTATGATTACTGGCTGATGGGTCAGGCGTGATTGAAGTGGCGTGAACTTATCCAACCTCTGTACTCCAGCTTCATATAATCCCAGTATCACAAGGTTGAGTTAATAATGAGAAAACGTTTAAATGTCCACCTTTTTCGACGAATCATTGAACCAAATTAGGTTGAATCAGCGTTTGACTAAAGAAAATCCTGGGCTAATATATGACTAAAGTAAATCCTAAAGCAGAACTATGTGCCCTCACACCCAGAGTCTTTCGTTACAAGGAAACGAGTGAAACTAATCATCCACCGAGAACAAACATATTTTAGGCGTAGATAATTATCAATGACCGTTATGGTTTGTGAACGACTTCGAGTGATCATACGTTTAAAAGTTAATTTTCAGAGGGCAATAAAGGTTACGAACCTTTCACATCGAGGTTAAGAGATAGTTTCAAATTTATTTATTCCAGAAGAGAAGTAGTATCTTCATATTCATAAGAGCTATAAATATAATCTAAGCGATTTATTACGTAGAGAGGAGTATAAAAAAACTTGTCTTCTCAAAACAATATTTCGTGTGCTATATGTATTTATAGCCAATATAATATTAGCTTAGCTCCAAGGGGAAGGAAGCCTTCAATGTGTCAAGAACATTAATCAATATTTTATTTATTATTTACTTTCAAAACCCATAAAATAGTGGTGAGTATTTTTATGTATCTTCCATGAATCATTTCAAATATCTTTAATAAAAAAATGTTTTATGTTTCTGTGTTTCAAACGTTTTCACATGCACACTTTGTGAATAACTGTGTAAGAAAGCTAGTGTGTGTTTTATTATTTAGCATTATACTTAGAACAAAAAAGAATCACAATTTTAAATCGTTCTTTATGGCTACCCTTTTGCTATGAAAAAACAATAATAAAAGAGGAAAACAGGATAACAACATTTTTTGGAATAGCGATGACTGAGTAAAAGTTCAATTGTTTAATACAATAAGCAAACATATTAGTTTTGTATGCGATATTCAATCCTATACATGCATACCTACACTCAGAAGAAAGAGAGAGAGAAAGAAAGAAGAAAGGAAAGGAAAGGAAAGGAAAAGAGGAATGAAAGAATAGAGGTGAGAAAGAAAGAACGAGAAAGAATAGAGGTGAGAAAGAAAGAACGAGAAAGAATAGTCTCGAATAGAATTTACATAAATAGTCTATGTATATCATCGCGCACAGTAGTCTATACCATTCTGTTTCTGTAACATATACACGTATAGTATTTTTGAAAAAAAAAAGAAAGTAATTTAAGTGTATTCATAACTATAGTTGCATTCCCCTAGACAGTTATTTAGTGTAATTTAACTTATTAATGATAATAAGAGTTTAGGTTTCCAAGTTCTTAATAAATTAAGTGATATTTATTTGTGAACATAACAGAACGTTTCTAAAAATCATGTTTAAAATACACTATTAGAAGAAATTATTACAGAATATTGCAACACATATACCATCTACGAGCAAACAATTAGTAGAACATAACTGCAATAAATTGTGGTGCGATAAACTGTGGATTTCAAAGAAGGGTATAAAGCCGTCTACCAACTTTACCATGAATTTTTAATATACATGAGTCCTCGCTAAAATAAAAATGTTTCATCAGGAGGGGAGACGAGAGGAAACAGCACTGTTGAAATCTACCGTAGAGCAAAATTATATTAACGAATCATAAAAGGACTGTGAGTCACCTTGCTATAAAACATATTTTACATGTCGTGTACGTATTCTTCGCTTCCCACAATGCAATGGGATGTCTTTTTTATTGCATATATTCTTCTTTTTCTTTCAACGTTTATCTAAATCTCTTGTTTTATGACCAACATCTGCAATCTGGAACACCATAGACAAGGGACGGGGATAACTAACTGAACGAAAAGGTTAGAAACATAAAAAACTAAGAGGAAAAAGAATTTTGTTACTGGCAAAAGCCCGATAAGACAAGGAGAAGAGAACAAGACTTGGATACATATGCTCTGTTTTATAATAACACTCTGTCTGAAGATTTCTTTTTATATTTGGTCAAACATTTTACTATGTAATCCCTCGTTTGTTCGAAGAGATAACAAAGAATAGGAAGCTTGATTTTTATTTATTTTTTTGATGCTGACCAGTTGAAACGTAACGACTAGATAAATCAGCCTTTAAATGGTAGCAAGAGATTAGGGTTTTAAAACTTTGCTGTTAGATTCTCTGGTTGAGGATTTTTCAGTTTCTATTTTCACTCTCTAGCAATGTTTGGATAGTATTTTTGATAACGAGCACAGACTTCTCTCTTCAATGCTTTATGATACGAATTTTTACAAAAATTAAAACAATATGAGCTTAATTAATATCTTGGTATTGTTGAATACACACTGTCAGTGAACAGTGTAAATTCGTCGTGCAGCGGTGGTCCAAGTGTTAGTTAGATCCCAAGTGGAAACTTGTAAGATCCGGAATTAAGTCCTGGGCAGTCTGCCACCTACCCTGATTGGGTTATCCAGATATTTCCTCAGTTCAACAAAGCAAATGCTGAGATCGTATCTACCTACTCCAACCCTTACACACGGATACAGATCTTGCCGTTAAATTTCATCCTTCAGACTTAAGTGATAGTTGCCTGACCAACTCACTAATCTTATTTACGGTATAAAACTCAAATTCTGTCTTTCTGCTTTTGTGTATGCTTGTATGTACGTATTTTCGCTATACAAATGCGCACCACGTTCACTTAATTTGCGTAGAGGACACCTTCTTCTCAATTGCAGCAGTTTTTAAGTTCCATATCTTCTCTTTCTATGCAACCCACATGACATATATGTTATTTGGGTTGCAAATAACAAAGGCGAAGAGAAAAGCAGAGACTAGAAGAATGGATGAAATTGTCTGAATTCCGTGCTGATGTCTTCTGGTTTTCAAAGATGGACAATTTTTATTCTACTTACATCATGGCAGACGTTATATTTGTAAAAATGTTCCATAAAACGAATTAGGAATTAACACCGTATCTACATGTTCAGCGGAGCAAAGCCACACGCATTCAATTAAAAAAAAAAGCAACTAGTTAACTAATTTTACTTTATCTTCATTGTTCCTTTCACAGAATGATATTTATCACTTTGACAGTTTAAACAGTGAACTAAAGGATGTTATTTTTCTGATGAAGAGATCTGTCGCTTTTCCTTTTCATTCAAGAGAAAAGATATTTGTACATGATAAATATCAAATGTATGTCGTAATCATTGTCTTATTAACGCGCCGTTGTATTGTAACCTAACTACAAATTAGCAGTAACTGTACATCAGACCATGACGTTGTTTTACAAATGGAACTGCGTGGAAGTTCAGTTCCTGCAGTGTCATCATTACGAGGTACACAATTGATGGGTGGCTTTTACTTCTTCCGCTCTTCGCTCGGTTTGGGATTTTAACTTGAATCTAAACCAACCTTACCGGCCGCTAGCAGGTAATCAATCAGCACATGCTTAATTCACAAGTTCCGTTTTTCCTTACAGGGTGAAAATTCAACACTAATTTGTACGTTTCTCGAGTCTTCGTGTATGTAACTTTGCCCTCTATATAAGCTAGCGAAAATTTAATTTAAAAGTCTTAGAACAAAGTTTTGAGAAAATTCGTATTCCTTCTTTAACAAGAAGTACACTTTTTTAAAGTGGGGACCGAGTTTGTACATTTATTCATAAAACTAATTTTGGGACTACCAATTTTTGTTTTTCTCAAGTAGGGGATATGGATAGCCGAAATTTGGTGAATTTCCAAACACTGAATTTGCAAAAAAGTTCTTATCCCTAAAATGTCTCGAATTTCGGAAAAAAATTCTCTTTCCGTCCCGGTTCAATGATGACATTTAAAAAAATCTTCCCGCACACTCCTAGCACTTTCAATGATTTACTGGTGCAAATAGATTAATAGATTATGATAATTAGTTGTTCTTTCCGGAGGCAGTGACGTGACGAGATGTCACTGGGTCAGGTGGAAGCACTATAATATGAAAATCTCATTGTCTTGGCAGTCCATCTCCATATAGGAGTCTTCCTCATATTTCTTTCAACGAGGGTACCACATGATCAGCACAACGACTCCTCATCGCCAAGATAAGTATATTATTACTGTGTCTGGCTTTCGAGATCGGAGTTCTGCACTTCGTAATGTAAGTAGCTCCCCATTGGCATCACCACGCTGGGACCTCCAACCCGGGACCCCTTGCAACGAAAGTGAGAGCAGGATCCAACAATAAGTCGAAATGTAGGTCAGAATTGGCTTCCAATCGATCTCTTTGGAAAGAATGTATACCAATTAACTGAGGTGAACATCGTTCTATCAAAGGAAAAGGGATAAATACAAGAACTGTGTTTATTAATTATAATAAATTGTATTTCTTAATTTTATTCTATTTCTTAATTCTTACTTGATTTCTTCATTTTTTTTAAAAAAATTATTTTATTTGTCTTATTATTAAGTAAGAAGTCCTCAAGTTATCTTTCTATGCTTCTAGGATTTATACTTAGGCCTACTTTCTTTCATTAAAAAGTCATCTTAATTGACAGTATTAATTACTTAAATATCCAAGTAATAGCTTATTCAATTCTCCTGTTAAGTGAAAATAAAGTACACATGATGAAAGTAATTGTCTCCCAATTAGGCAATGGTCGTGATCCATCTGCACTTTCTCAAATTGCCTGTTTTATTTTTTTATTTTTCGTACTTTCTCAGGAAGTCTGACAACATTGTCGTCACTAGCGCCCACTCAAGAAGGCGTTGTCCACCCATGAGACCGGTTCACATTGACTGCTTTGCGTCCTACGAATGCAAGCACAAACCCACATTTATAGACACACACACACATACAAACAGAGAGAGTGTGTCTGTATGTGTACACACATCTACGTAGACAGCTTTAAAAAACACATAAATTGTTCTTTTTTAACGTCACTGGAATCACTGTCACAACGTGGGGTACCATCACATATCTTCGCTGGACCTCCCTGTGGAATATACAGGATGCATCTAAACTTCGTGACAAATTTCATGAACACATCAGTATTTACAAATAAATTTTAACCAAGAATAATATCGATACTGAAACATCCTTTTTAAAAAAGCATTCTCATCTTGGAGTCCGAGTAATCATAACCTCGCAGCTAAGATAATACAAGTTTGTTACTCAATGTGTAGCCTATAATCAAATAAGACATTTCTATGAAGTTAAGTTGAAGTGTTTGAAATTATTATTTGGTGACCGCTCGTTTGGTCAAACGGTTATTGCTCTCACCATTCGGTGCGAGAGAACATGGGTTCGATTTTCGGTTGGTTTCCAATTTCCGTGTTGACCGAGCATCGTGATGTCAGATAAGGAGCTACTTCTATTATTAAGAAGTACTGGACTCCGCATCCTTTCCCCTCCCCTATCCCGGCCTGAACCTTGGATGCCTAAAGGCCATAACTAAATAAAATAGCCTAACGGTATTTATTAAACAAATACATAGTTCTTTGTTTGTGGCGTAGTCATTAGCCCAGCATCCCCGTGAGATCTTTAAGTAGTTCTGGAAGTCATGCTCTTTCAGCTATCCTTTACATATGTTATGATGGCTGCTGCAATCGTTTTGTATCGAAACACGTTTCAGAGTTATAACCGGACACTTGAGATTCTTTCTCTGTTGTAATATTTTGCAAAAGCTTGACGTCACACGGATGAAAGAAATCAATCCTAACTAACAAACAATTCCTTCCACTACTTTTCATTTTTCGCCACACTTGCTACACGACCATCTGTCAAGGTTACCACCCTGAAATTTATCGATGAGATGAAAAAAAAAAGTCTGACTAAATAAAAATACAATTCATTTGAAACATAACTCACTAACATTCTCTCGCTCTCTTTCTCTCTCTCAATGAATACTCTCTATATATAGGAAAACACACACACAGAGACGACTTTAGAGTGAAAGAGAGGAAGATGTGTAATTGAGAATTACAGAATTTCCTGTTTTTAGCGTATTTTAACGATAACTTTTTGCATTCTCATGTTTTCAGAAAAATTTCCCCGCCAATTGACTGACGTACGAACCAGTACGCCATGATACTCAAGACAGTACATGAGATCACGTAATTTTTTCAACTTCGTTTCCTACGTACATTCATCACAATATTGATGGTTCGTGATGAAGATAAAGGAAGAGACAGCAAGTGTGAAAGGTTAAACTGTCTTAGAAGGTACCTGCAGTTCCATCATAATGACTCATCAATTAAACTTTAAGGAAGATTGTTGACATGACAACTCACAAAAAACAGGTGATTTCCGTTCATAGAGTATGTTCCTTGATCTTCCATTACGGCGCTCATTAGGGATCGAAGCAGGAACCGCTCTTAATGAAAGCGAGAGTGTTAAACCACTCAGCAAAACAGAAGATCCATATCAAATCATAATGAGTATTTAAAAAAAAAAAAAAAAAAAGATAGTAAAGACGCAACAGCAATCTTTCGTGAATATGATTAAGAACAAATCATTCCTTAGTTATATAAAGCTCCATCTGCTGACCGGTTAAGTTAATATCTCAAACCTCTTCCTGTGTAGTCATCAGATTTCCATTTCCAGAAAGACGTAAAGGGGAAATTTACACCTCCACCACCCCATGCTACCGTATCCACTCCCGTCAAAACTGTCCACAGAAATATAGTTTTCTTCCTGTAGTTTATCATATGAGTGAGCTTCTTTCCAGAAAGCAGGAAGTCGCTTACACAAACACTAAAAGCTTTCTCTGTATATTTCTTGTCCGTGGATGTTGATGATCCAATCCAGTTGGCCAAACTCCCAGAATTACGCAAAAGTCAACATCGCCCCCGTGTTCTCTTCACAGAAAAAGAAAAAAAAAAAACTTGTCGTCTTTTGCAAATGTTCTTTGAGCAGTTTTGTCTTGGTTATCTGCCAATAGGAAGAAGAAGAAGCAATTTAGTTCTCCCGCAAATTGACAGTCGCTGAGCCTTTCCTCTGGAAAGTTTTTAACCACACTCTTGGAACCACTCTTACTCTATCGGTTTCATGGACGTCACTTATCATTTCCTTGAAATCTTGTCTTACATTCTTGTTATTCCCCCATTTAAATTTGACGCTTCTCGTTCACAATAAACCTGATAACTTTCACATCAACATAAAATACACTACCGGTACGTAATACAATCTATGTAGTCGCATGCTAAAAGCTTCACTGTGTATAGTTGATATCGTATTTTGGACACACCATTTCGTAATTCTAGGTAGTTTGTCTTGGTTTGTAAACGTTGCACAAAGAACTTTACAACATTTTGCTAACATCACATGTTTGTCTATGACTATAAATGTTACTATACTTTCTCGTTGTGTAAGAGAAGAATAAAGTAAGTAAATAGCAATAGTCTTAAGTAATGATACTTATCATTCACCTGACAAACTTGCGGAATACAATGTTTTACAATTCCAGGTTAGCCGAATTGTTAGCGGCTCACTACCTCTGTGCGTAATCCCGGATTCAATCCCGGTGGGAGTTCAGCAGTGCTTCGGAATCCAGTTTGCTATAGATCCAGCCTCGTAGCACAAGGTTGATCGTGGAAAACGGTGGAACTTTGAATAGACGGATATCTACTGCTTTTCTCAACGTTTAAATTAACTTTGTGCTACTGACTGGCGAGTCCTTGGATGATCACGAGCTCGTTTACAATTTTAACAGTTCAGAACAGTGGCAGTGGCTTGCATGTTATTAAACTAAACGACATTTGAATAACTTTAAGTTATTTTAAGGTCATCCTATAGCTCTATTTCATTCTTCAATTCCGCTATGCGACTATAAGGGAGGTGTGCTCCCTTATTTGTGCTTGCCGAGGCATGTCATCCCCCCAACATTATAGGTAGCTTAAGCCTTGGAAGACAATCAAGTCACAAATATAATTTAAAAAAGGATTTTGAGCCCTGGTTGTCTGAGAAGTTAGCACTCTCGCTTTCCGTAGGCGTGGTCATGGGTTTAAGTCCCGTGATAGTCCACAGAACGGAGTGGTTCGGAGCCATCTTTACCATAAGCTGGTCTCGTCTTAGAACCTCATCAGCTCGTTTACGACGTTAATTACAATTCAATGAATTAAATAACGATTTTCAACTTGCAACCTAACTGTATTGGTTGACAGAGACGCTAAAATGTAGTTAATCCCCCCCCCCCCACACACACACATAGGAGCACTTTCGTTACGTTATTTGATTACGGGTGTGAACGTAACGAATCACCAGGAAATGACATTTAAAGATACAGCCTGTAAAGAACTAAGTGTCCCGCATATAACAGAACTTTTTATTAAGTTTATGACTGAATAATTATTCAAAAAGAACAACCCGTTTTTTGTTAGTGTACTAATTTTTCTCTTTTAAAAAAGAAAAGAAAGACATTTATTCATTCGTTTTACCCATTGACGTCAAACCAATTGTCGTTTATAGCTCGTTAAATTCCTTCCACTAAACAAGGATGTTTTTTATTTCTCTCCCTTTAATGTGAAACGGAATGAGAAAACATGAATAGTTTCGTATATGGACTTAAAAAGCCGCATTTGTCGGTCGCAAAATAAATTTTGTTTCAGTGAGTGTCAATTTGAGTTTGTTGTGAGCGATAAGGATGTTTTAAAGAAATAATAAATAGAATTATCGAAGTAATGGTGTATTATCTAACTATTTGTAGTATATGGTACACACTTATAGAGTAAGCCAAAAGATCTTTCCAGTTTACCCATTATTAGACTTAAATACACGTTTCATGTGTATATTAGATTTGAAGAAAAGGAAATCCAAGAAGTGTAACCAATATAAGAGTAACTTATCAATATTGGAAGTGTAACCAATTTAGGAGAACTTACGTATGAGTTTGAAAATCCATTTTGGAGAAGTCTTGTAATCTAGATATGCTGGGAAACTGGTCATCTGAGCATTCATATCTCCCTCGAATTCAAATCCGAGTGTAATTTGGATCCAAGTTAATAGATGACGTTCTTAGAACCGAAGTGCTCGATTAAGACGAAATTAACAAATCAAATTTCGAATTAACTCTTTCGTAATTATTCATTTTGTAAGTAATTGTTTTTACCTTGTTGGAAAGTCTCAATTTTCAGTCCCAGTGTGACTTACGCACATGTGCAGAAAGGTAGACAAAGGTTTTCTTATTGTAACATGTTTAGTTAAATTGAATTTATTTATGGCCTTTTGGCATATTTCGCTCAGTCCAAATATGTCTAACGCTGCTGGTCAAGTGTTTACTGCCGCCATTTTGATGGCTTGTTTTCAAAGAAATGGGACATATTCTCAATTGGATGGGGATACCGATCCCTAATTGATAAACAGAAAAGTGATTAAAACAAGGCGTTTATGTTTTTTGTGGTTCGGGCAACGTATTTCTGACCCTTTACTGTCTCGATCTAGTGTTTTCTTATGACTGGCAGTTTAGTTTAGACACTGTTCAAATCTCGCTTCACGCTTCTCTTGTTTTCTTTCGCTCCCAGTCTCCCTAAAAATTGAATGATGACTGTATTTGTATTAGGCAAGTTTCTAGAAACTCCCAGGCAGTTAAGTTTGCCTAGTGTTTTCCAGGAATGATTTGGAAAAATTAATATTTGAAGAGCTCAGGGAGGAAAAGAAAATTAGGATTCACTTTTGGATGAAATGACAATTACAAATAATCTTGGTTGGATATCTGTTGTAATTGTGTTTCTTTCCTCAAATTTTAAAGTGCTTCTTTGTTCCTTTTTCCAATCATCATTTTTTTAGTTTTCCCTACTTTATCCCCCAATCTACATAGCTTTTGTTTCCAGCACAGGAGATCTGCCAGAATTGTCAGTTTCGAGGAAAGTGGGGTGTAAAACCAAAATGGGGGAATAAGCAGAGTTTTTGCAGAGCTTCTGTCGTTTTTAATCGTAAAAATGTTGAAGTTGTGGCTGTAAGTTCTAGAATTTGGAGGGTGTCACCCTCCATTGGAAAGGGTCTGGCAGAATCCCTGTTACAACATTTTGAAAACATCTTATTCATTTACTTTTTAAGTCTCTACAAAAAGATCTGTATGATTTGAAAGTCTAATAGACTGTGAATTCCCTTCCTATACATCCCACAATTCCTCCGTCCGCTTTTTTTAAAAGCATTTCTTCAGTTTCTCTCCTAGATATATAAAGAGGGGGTGGGACAACACCCTACCTTACTTCTCTACTTATACTTAAGCCATTTAAAACTATCACGGTGTAGTTGAGCTAAGATACAAAACAAAAAGTATCGTATTAACATAGCAAATTCGATTTTCGAGCACTATTATATACGGCTGTGGGTGGTCTTATATACCATCAATCCTCTTCTAGCATATGATGTCTTTTGCACTTAATTTATTGCCAATATTCTTCACTAGAGAACTCCCCTGAAAATAAAGTAGTAAAAAGAAAAGAAAGATTATTCCTCATGTTATGGTTCGTTTACGCAAACCGTCACAAATCATTTAGTTCTGTTAGAGGGACTAAGAATGTGGAGAAAAGAGACCGAGAGGGGACGGAGGTACATAAAGTTGATGGGGCGAACGTTTGGTAGATGATGGCGGAGGTATAACCCTCAAAATGATTCCCGAGATCATCCACAAGGGAAAGAAGTAGTCTGATCTGTGTTTCTTCTGGTTCTTTTTCTGCGTATTCAATTTTAGACCAAGAGGTGCAAAATAGCATCAAGGAATCTTAGGGAAAGAACTCGGTAATTAAAATTGGGCGATGTGCATAACTCATCAGTCATCACGTTATTACAAGACACACTCTGTTTCAAGCGCAACTGAAAATAACTTGTGTTTCTTGTGTTCCAAATTATTATTATTATTATAGACATTTATGGTTAGATATAATAATGTGTTGTTATTTATTTATAATGTAACATCGGGTGTCCCTCAAGGTTCTAACTTAGGCCCAGTCTATTTTATAATATTTATAAATATTTTACATTTTGACTCTGAAGCATTGTTATTTGTGGATGATGTTTAGATCTTCAAAGCAATTGAAAATAAAAATTACCATTTAGTTTTACAAAATGATTTGAATCATTTATGAGCCCTTTTATGTTCTCAGCAGAATTTCATGTCATTGAATGTTGATAAAACCTTTGGAATAAGTACAACTAGGAGAACCAATACTTCAAATTATCCTTTCACAATAAATAATCAGTTAATAAGTATCAAATCCGAAGTAAAAGATCTTGGTGTTTATATTTATTCATAACACCTAGAAGTAGTATTGTCTAAGGCACGCAGAAATCTAAGTTTATTAAAGTGGGTATCTCGAGATTTTAACAATATAACTATCTGTAAAATACTTTTATGTGCCTTAGTTGGATGTCACTTGGAATATGGAAGTGTTATACGGAACAATATTAGTAAGAAAACTGTAATTGACAAAACTGAAGATATTCAAAACATATTTCTAGCCTGGATATGTTGGAAATTTAAATTTATTTTTCAGTATTTACAATTAAGAAAATAATTAGGTTTGTTAAAACTAAAAGATCGTAGAATGATATTTAATGTATTTTTTTATTGTCTTACATATACCAATTAATATGATTGATTTAATTTATCTAAAAATTCCTCGAGTATATAATATCCGAACAAAAACACCAGAGGTGCAAAAAGTGGAGCCAAGTTCTTTAGCCCTAAAAAGGTGTGAAATGGGAGACGGATGAGCCAAGTTCCTTGGTGACAGCATGTAACAGGAACAAAGGAACTTGACGCGAGGTGGAAAGGTTCATGATCCTCAAGCTATAAGGGTGGTAGGGATCCTAAAACCCACTACGTCCACCGCCCCCAACCCTAAGGCTTTTGCCAGCTCGCGCCAAGTTCCTTTGTTCCTGTTACATGCTGTCACCAAGGAACTTGGCTCATCCGTCTCCCATTTCACACCTTTTTAGGGCTAAAGAACTTGGCTCCACTTTTTGCACCTCTGGTGTTTTTGTTCGGATTTCACAGCTTTTTGTACGTGTATAATATATATATTCGCTCGCTCGGCCTCGTTTAGGTCCTCGTCCCCCGTAGCTGGCTGCGTCCCCAACTTCGAGTTTTTGGGTACTTACGCCCCTTTACCTTAACCACTCTCCAGGACACTGTGCTTCCATGTTGCAGATTTTTTCCCATACCCACCACCCGTGGGAATGCCATATTTATTGAAACATAGGGAAGCTTTGCCATATTTATTGTAACCTACTTGTGACGATACACCTTTATAGCAAATTTGCTTCCTGCTGGCGGCCCTAAAATCCACCACCACCAACCCTAAGGCTCGAACATCATCTGGTGTTTTGCTCGGATTTCACAGCTTTTTATACGTGTATATATATACTGGGTTCGCCTCGCTGGGTGTGCTGCCCCAGAATTCCGTGTGCGCTCCAACTTCAAATTTTTAGGGCTACGCCCCCTTTATTGTGATCAGACTTTCTGGGGACAGCGCCCCATGCTGTGCAGACCTTTTCCCATATCGCCTCGGGGGCTGCACGCTCATAGCGGTGGTTTGATCCATTTATTGAAACATTTTCGTGATGGTACACCTTCATACCAAATTTCGTTTCTCTAGCTTCAGTGGTTTGGAAAATGGTATTTGGGCGGCTATGTTGAATTAAAGAAAGCGATTTTTAAAAAGTTTTCTTACATTGCCGTTACCTACTTGTGATGGTACACCTTCATACCAAATTTCGTTTCTATAGCTCGAATGGTGTGGAAAAAGTTTTTGTGCGGCCATTTTGATCCAAGTTAACAACTTTTTCAAAAATGTAAATTATTCCTAAACTACTCTTGTTAATACACCTTTATGCCAAATTTCGTATCCCTAGTTCAAACGTTCTGGAAAATGGATTATGAAGTCAGCCATTTTGGATTCAAAATGATGTCTTTGCAGATATTTTGTAATCTACTAGTGATGATATACCGTCATACTTCGAAATTTCATATTTCAATTTTTAACATCTTTTTTCTTACAGAACCTCAAAATCGCTGATTTCGCAATAAACTCTTGTTCCTGTATAGCATGCTGACGTTTTGTGACACGCGGAACTCGGCTGCATGCACTGCCGTACGTGTTGATACTCCCCTCGATTCGCTCGCGTCGCTGCGCCAAGAATCCCACGGCAGGCCGCGCATCGAACTTGAGGAGTTTGGAGGAACTGCGTCTTTTTATCACAACCAGAATCTGCAGTGCACTGCGCCACATGATGCAGATATTCCCTCATACTCCAGAGCGCTGCGTCCGAATGGGGAAACTTCCACATTCTGCCTGTATAACATGCTCCTGGCAGTGCTAACGTTTGTGACGAGTAAA
>JAGDQP010006289.1:0-18502 GCA_022664845.1 Lepisma saccharinum | reverse complement strand
TTTAACATCTTTTTTCTTACGGGGCCCCCAAATCGTCGATTTTGCCATAAACTCTTGTTCCTGTATAACATGCTTCTGGCAGTGCTGACGTTTTCTGACGTGAAGAACTTGGCTCATGCACTGCCGTGCATGTTGAAAGGAAATATTTCCCTTCTTTACGAACTGTTCCCAATCCAGAGAAATTCCAAGATCGTAAATAATTTATATGATAAAATTGACATTAAAAAGTCGAAATCATATTTTAGGATGGAATTTAATTAGTATTGCTGTTGAAATCAAAATGTTATTTGATATTGAATAATTAAATTAATGTATGAGTATTCACGCATTTTATGAGATATGTATTAGAAGTTTTATCAAGTATATTGGAAATGCATGAGTGATTTTTTAAAAATTCTTTTATGTGTTATCATTATGCCTTTTTATGTTTTATACTGCATGTTACAGTAACTACTAAAACAAGGAAGGTGGTTGAGGTGTCGCTGGAAAGGTGTTGAGTTAAATCAAGCTCGTATAGATGATACACATTGCCAGAAATATGAGGCAATTCATATCTTGGAACTTCTAGGGCTAGGAAGGTGGTTGAGGTGTCGTTGGAAAAATCTCGCCGCAATTTTTCGAACGCAACATTGTTAATATAAATAGGATGCTCGCTGCTGAAGCCTGGCAGTAGCTTATATGCACGCTCCCCCGACTGGGCTACGCTTCACTTGTTTAAAACTGTATTCAGCAGCCCATAATGTTCATGTCATCAGAGACCATCATTCAGAATGTTATTAAAACTTATTACCTATAGTACGAATTTTGAATTTTAATTTATTTGTGGCCTTTTAGGCACAGGCCAGGACAGTGTAGGGGAGAGGAAGTTGGAAGGTAGTCGGCCAGGGCCTAGTTAGTAGGTACCATCATCCCTTCATTTGGTTAGTGTGACTTAATTGAAGGGGAAATTAAAAAAAAAAACTCAGTCAGGACAGGCAGCCGCTGAAATCGTTCCCAGGAGCTTCAGATTGCTTAGTAAAAGCTCTACCAACTTAGCTACTGCCACTCCGTTATTGTTATTATTATTGTTATTATTATTATTATAGCATGAATCGAAATGTCGACAAACAGGCTTCCTTTGATGCAGCTTTAACCCAACCACTTCTTTTATTAAATAAGTTATTATGCATCTTCCTGCAACTTTACCAAGGGCACTCTGGTACTCAATTTGATAGAAGGCTGAATGCACGGTTAGGTATGGGAGAACTGAAGAAAAATCTACAGCGTCCTGGACGTGATTTGAACCCGGGACGTCAGATTCGTAGTCAGATTTGTAAAACTTAGTTATACTACAAATCGACACACATACCACTTCCACTTTGCAGGTTTCTGGTACTACCATATTTGAATAATACTTATATTATCCTTCTTGCTTGCCTTTTTAAACATACTTTTATTTCCGTACATACATTACTTAGTGCATTGCACAAGAAACAGGACAAAGAACACGTTGAGAACTACAGACCAATTAGTTTGCTGTCAGTTCTTAACTTCTTTTTCTACTGTTTGACACTGCAATGACCACAGTTTTCACGCCTTCTGCTGTGACCCAAAATTAAAACCTGCCTACTGGATACATTTTAAACGAGGCAATATTGAATGGAGCCAGTTCCTATACAACTAAGGACGGGACCTTAGTTTAAAGTAATGGACAGATATGTGCCCAAGGAATCATTGAACTCGACAAAAATAACAAAACTAGTGCCCTAGCGTCGGTTTATTTTAGCACTCACCACCGTTCACAATACGATTAACTAAAATAGAAAATCTCGGTTAGTATCACTCACTTGTAGCTGCAATTGGCATCAAAGAAAGCAGCGATTAAGGGTCAGTTCTACAATCGACCGCTAAACTTCTAGTCAGCGCTAAGTTGAGGCCAACTCTCATTTTGCGTACTCTCATTGGCCAAAATCAGACTTGGCCTCAACTTAGCGCTGACTAGAACTTTAGCGGTCGATTGTAGAACTGACCCTAAGTGATTTTGATAAATATTAGTCAGCAACTAGTAGGCTACTAGTAGTAGCATAGACTAAATGATAAGATAGACTTATCCCGCCTACATATTTTCGTCTGCGCTAAGGAGCACCTGATTTTGGTGCCTGCCGCTAGATGACTCTGGCGACATTTTCAGTCGCTTCTTCTTTCCAGTAGTAGTCACCAGATCAATCAAACGGCAGGCCTCAAAATCACGTGCTCCTAAGCAAAAGCCCATTATTTTTAGCGCAGACGAAAACAGCGAAGCGGTGTAAGTCTGTATTAGTATTTAGTCTATGGTAATGGTCTTTCCTTCACCCACTAGGCAAGAAAAAAGAAAAGAACGGTAGGAGCCTAGAAGGGGTAAGAATAATCATTTTCCTAAGTCCGTTTCGTTTTTATTCAGAGGAAAAAGATTTAAACAAAACTTGTTAACAGGAAGGGGTAGAAAACAATAAGTTAGTAAAGACTTGTGGGTTGCCCATGTAACAGCAATCTCTGATGTTTACAGTACAGTAATTAGAACAGTTCAGAATATTTGCATAGTAGTGTTTAGACTTGCTTTGTGATTACCGAAATAGGACTTGCTTCGTAAATTGCAATGTCGAAAAATCTTTCAAAACTGATTAAAACGAAAAAAAAAAAGACAATATTTATGTTAATATCGCTAATAAAAGTGAAGAAAATGTACAACGAAACCAGGAAACAGCGAGTAGAAATCTAAAGATATAAATTTGCCAGCTAGCACTTCCGAGGAAGACGTAAGCATTATAATTATTATTTACTTATTTGTTTGTTTATTTATTTCGTATTATATGGGCTGTTCTGTCACCTCCGGCTTCTTGACGAAGATGTCGGAGCGACAACGTCCGTCGGGGAAAACATGGAAAAGGAGACGGCTTGGGATCCGTAAGTTAGGAACCATTCCGACACTTGCCTGGTGCGAATAAAGAAAACTTCACTTGGAATAACTGAGCTGCAAAGGCTTTTACGCATTATTGATCGATTATTATTATTATTAATATCCACCTTTCTGCGAAAGGTACCAGGTTTAAATTCCGGTGGAAACACGCATTCGAGTTCTGAAAAAAAAATCGATAGCCAGCTAGTGTCTTCCAAGCTTTTCTTTGCATCCTAGGTAATATGACAGACAGTACATCAGTTTATAGGCCCAGGCAGCTTCCTTTCCAAATCCTTTTGTCAGATAGTTTGCTCGAGGTTTAATCATTTAATAAGCAGTAATGAGACACCTTTTAATAGTAATATACTATATAGCATTTTTTGTCATTTTTTTTTTAATTCGTATTTTTGAGCAAGGTGCGGGTTTGTTTGTAGGCTTTTTGAATCGCTCCTGAGGGGAAAACCAAGCCTCGAATCGAAAAAACTTATTAAACCAAAGCTGCAGACGAGGAAATGTATTACACGACCGTAACATAAGGCCTTCCCCGTATCCTCATGGATACACTGTAAAAATAGGAGACACGACGTTCATCCTAAAAATGGTGGCAGCTGAGCTGCCTCCACTTTTTGGATTAACCTACATTCAGCCAGTTTTCGGTTGAACGTTTTACTTTCTGAAAACTCTCAAAATGTGTATATATATGCATGTAAAATGCGTGTTGACTGTTCCAACGTATTTCATTCAAGCAGAAAAGTAGATTTTTTAAAGTAGAAAAGAATAAAATATAATATTTCTTCAAAATTAAAAAAAAAAAAAAATGAGTTGAAGTGGTTTGGTTTCAATCCATGGTCCACAAGCACATTGGTCAGACGCTCTTGCCACTTAGCTACCAAGGCAGTTAGTGTATTTGGCTTTCCGAGTGATATCTATTGCTATCTATCTATTCATCCATGGAATTACTTTATCCACTTGTTCTTTCATTACGTCTGGGACATCTACATAATTTTCTTCTGAATCTTCATTTCTTAGCTCTTCTTCGAAGTAGTACAATTCTCTGTAGAAATTTTCAAATATTTTTATAATTTCTTCCTTATTTCGTGTTACGGTCCCGTCTGGTCTCTTAACTGCTTTGGCATGGCTTTATTTTAGTGCCAGAGGCCAGCTTTTAGAAGGTAGGAACAGCGCAGGTGACATCTTGGAAGAAAACCGCTGCAGATGCATGTAGAGTGCAGCTTACTTTTTTAGAAGGGATTGTTGAAAAACTCGATTTCCATCCCCCCAAATTCAAACATTTGTAAAGAATAAAGACATCATTCGCGACAACAGCTTGACTACGGGCTGTTTAGCGACAAATTCTTTGAAATTTAGGTCCAAAAGAGGTGAGTATACTATGGATCATGTAGCGTATACCCGCGTATTTCATAAATTTTAGGTGGCTATACGATGCTGTCCAAAAATTGGAGGTAGGTATACGCTGTATACCCTTAATTACATCCCTGGCCTCTTACCTGTACAAAATATTCACCGAACTTACGGCATAATCCTGTTTGCTTTAAATGCAGAAGAACTAGAAACCAGAATGAAATAGCTAAGTAATGAGAGTTCAAAAATAGGACTTAAAATGTATTTAAGTAAAACAAATGTTACGAACAATCAACATACTGAAAAGAAAGAAATAAAGATTCACGGAGAGACAATCGACATAGTTGATGACTATGTTTACTTAGAGCAGTTGAGAATCTCTAATGCCATGATGACTGATGAAATAAATAGACCTAGAAGATTAAAATGACATGGGGTTCGTTTGGAAAACGGAACTTTATTTTCAAGAGCGAACTACCAACGCATCCCAAGTGTGAAGCCTTTAATCAACGTGACTTACTTGTGTTGATGTACGGTTGTGAAACGTGGACATTGAGTGCTCAAACGACTCCAAAATTACGAGCACAAAGAGCAGTGGATAAATGCATGTTGTTAATAAGTAGGAGGTACAGGAAAACAAATGAATAAATTCGCTCTCAAATAAAGGTAGAAGATGTAATCAAGTCTGCAAAGAAGTGGACACGGGCAATTGGGCAGATCATATAGCTAGACGAAGAGATGCAAGATGGACGACAAATATGCTACATTAGATTCCCAGAGTAAAAGAAACGACCCAGAAGAGGTCCAAATGCAAGATGGAAGATGAAATCAAGCGTTTCGCAGGTGCTACATGGATGAGGATAGGAACTGACCGAGATGTGTGGAAAATAATGGAAGAGACTTCATCCATCAGTATAGAAAATGGCCGAATATTATGATTCTGAAAAGTTAATTTTGATTTAAATGAATAATACAAAACATCTATGCATTTTGCATACGATCGTAATTAGTTAATTGTTCGTCCTTGTAATTGTCTTGCTCATAATATGTATAAAAACTACAAATGTTTAATATGTAAAAAAAATAAAATGCTTTTACAGTTTTCGAAAACTTGCTGGTAGGAAATGTTTATCTTCTCAATTTGACCCATTCATTTGCTAATAGGACAAGCTTTAAGAACTACTCAGATAACAAAAGCTGCAGTAGAATGCGACAAGTTCAGTACAAAGATTGAGCGCTTATCTCTTATGCTGCATACACTCATTTATTTGCCTTTACTTCGTCAGGGATACGTCACAGCGTAAAGAATTACAAACACCAACACAAACCACAACACAAATAGCAGAGGCCTCACGCTTAATTACCTTTCTAAAGGCTAACACTTTCACGGCTTCTTCTCTGCTTATTTACATCAGCAGAAAGAAATAATAGTGAAGGACATACTCTCAGAAAACTCGTGAATTTTTGTATATGCATATATTGAAATTCGACTGACAAACTTCGTGAACAAAATCTTACAAGCAAGACCTAGCTAGCTTAGACCTACGCACTATATATGATAGTTCATATGCGATAATGCGCAAATGGTTGATAATCTTGAAAGATCTGATAATCGTAATGCAAACTCTATTTAAAAAGAAGTGCATGGAAAGGTGCGCCAAATGTACGTTGAAGTAAACAGACAAGTTGTGCGGAAACCTTTTCTGTACTTGGTGGCAAATATAAATTAGCTTGAGTTACTTTATAGCATAAACATATGACAGCTTTTCAAGTGAAATGTAATAAAATAAAATATTGACTGCGAGAAAAGAAATGCGTCTACTCTAATGTAAAAATACCGCGAAGGAATGAGGTAGACGCAAGTCGCACATCGTTATGGACAGCGGAAGTAAATAGTTAAAATTTGGGAGTGATATCGTGACCAATTTCACAGAAGTGCGTATAGTACAAAATTACCAAAAAGAAAAGTTGTAGCGTCACCACATTAAGTCACCGTCAGGTAAATCGAAGCCGCTGATTTAATATCTGATGTTTTCAACCTACTTGCTTCTCTTGAGGCACTTCAAACGGAGAAAACAAAATGAAGAGATCCCCCAAAATTAGGCCGCTATAACAATAAGCGACTGTCTTGAATGAAAATCTTATTGTGCGCAGACAGAATTTCACTATCATTACCCTCCAACCTAGTAGCTGTGCTTTACTGATTCCACCGCAATTTGGCCATCCTCGGTAAACATTTCGAAAGGAATTTTAAAATTCTCTGTGGACACCTATCCGAACTTTTAGTTTATTATTATTACATCCGTCTTTTGAAATACATTGTGGTTTATTTTATTTTCAATCGTTTACTTTTTCGATCTGCCCTTGTATTATAATTATGGAAAATGCACGTCACCATACATACAACTATGACGAAAGGAAATTTATTTTCGTATCCAGTAACTACATACACTGCCAACACGACTATAACAAATGCATTTTTATATTTTTATAGCATGTTCAAGCGAGATACGATAAGCCCCTCTTATTTTCACCAGGAAGCATGCAGGATGGTACTAAATCTTAGTATCATTAAGTGTTTGCATAACAATCGAAAAAATGCCGACACGCAAGATCACAAGCAGAGAAAACTATTATCATTATTAGTATTATAAATCTTTTTCACACCCGATAATTTTACCTTAATTGATTGTCAACGCTGATTTACTCCGATCGAGCTCTGTCGCTTAATACCCTGTTGAACAAAACCGACAACAACATTGTATTGAATGTGATTATACCGCGTGCCGTGTTAATCAGAACAACCTACCTTTCTTATTATTTTGGTTTGCTTTATGGGTTATTTAGTGAATAAGTCACGTGGATCACGTAACAAGTAGCATTCGTGAGGTTGTGGGTTCGATCCCAGTGGACGACCATCCTCACTGAGGTTTTTGCAGGGTTTTTCCTCAGTCACACCAGGCAAATGCCAGGATGGCACCTTCAACATAGGTCATGACCGACACCTTCCCGAATCCTTTGCCCTCCCGGCCTGAGCTTTAGATGCTTAAAGGTCATAAATAAAATTCAAATTCAAATACATAACAATTACATTACTGTTTGGTCAGGTAAAATTTGCATTTGGGTTAACATACTATAGTATTGCAAGGAACAGTTCTGACTGATCATAGAAAGTTAATTTATCAGGAGTTCTCTAAAAATTTTAACTCGGCTAAAACGCCTGTCTTAAGAACACAGTTTAATTGCTCTTTTGCTGTAGGTAAAAAAAATATCTCTCCCTCTCTCCCTCTCTCTCTCTCTCTCTCACACACACACACACATACACACACACACACACACACACACACACACACATATATATATATATATATATATATATATATATATATATATATATATGATATTCAGGACTAATCACACAAGCTTGGAGGTGGATTCTGTCTTTATGTACGAAAAAAAAAACTTTCACGCCTGGGGTTCTCTCAGGGAACTAATCTTTTCTGCCTTCTTCATCTCAAATGAATATAAATAAACTCGTATTTTTGTATAGAGAAAAACATAAGAGTTAATGGCTGGAATTAACAGCTGATGTAGGCCTACTTAATGAATGAATATTACTTGACTGCCATCACACATTAATGCAGCATCTGACTTTGCTCAAGGTCAGTAGATTTGTTTATAAACATAACTCACTATATAGGTCTATTTACAAGCAAACAAAGTTTATTTTGTAAAGTCGCCGCGAAATTACAATTGAAAGAAAGTTCTCCCCGTTCCCTCCACAAAAAGTGAAATAACAGTAAACGGTATTCTCAATCGCCACACCAGCAATTAAAATCCGTAGCACATGATGCATACAGGAAAATACATGCTCCATGTGTTAAAAGATGGAATTCACAAACACAAAACAAAGATTTCTTCTTTTTTCATAATATAAATGAATACCGAAGAAGAAAAAAACAAACAGAATATAAGCTTAAAAATTACATAAACACTTTAGTATAATAGCACGTCTCCTGGATAGTGAAAGGCTTTAGGAGAGGAAGGGAATACAAAATGGATTATAGAAGAGACTAGCGTCTGCTAGGCTCATCATCATTTTTCTCTCGTCGTCAACATCGTCGGTCTGGCCGCCAGACATTCTGCCATTCTAGGCCGCCAACCATTACATCTCCGATATCCCTTAACCCCTGCCACAGATCAAAATATATGACTACTACAAAAAAAAAAATCTTGTTTTACGTTACACGTGAATCATAACAAATTACTGTAAGAAACTTTCATTTTTTTAAAATCACATTTAGTATACGGAGATAATAAATTTTAAAGGCAAGGCATAAAAATGGATTACATTTCAATATGCTGATGCATCCGCATTTTGTCACTTACACTATTAAAATTTCAATACAGGGAATTAGACAGAACCAAGGGTTACTATGAGGGTAGAGTTACATTAGAGGCAGGTCCTTTCTAAAAATTTAGGCTTCTTCATTCATTTCAGTCCCCTTATCTTTCCTTTTAGTCTAACCTATGATGATTTTTCACTTATCCTTGATAGTACTCATAAAAGGAGGTTTTCACTACAAATGGTATACAACAGAAAATTTCTTGCACTTGATTTTTTTTTAATACAAGTATTTGAAAAATATAGCTAACGCAATTCTTTCCAGCCTTTCTTGCTTCTTATTACTGTATTTTTGCGTTCATTTCGAGCCCCGCTGCTTAGCCAAAAATACCTAAAGTCATAAATAAAATTCACATACGCACGTTGTTTGACTTGCGTGTAAGGAATAATATTGACCCAGGGACAAAAAAAAAGAAGAATTGAAGAGCTGATGTTAATCAATCGCAAGATGTATGACTGATGAGGATTGTTCCGTCTGCTCCCGCGCCAACGGACGGGCATTTCAGCTAGTAAAATAATAAAAATAAAGTCTCCTGCTAAGATAATAGCTGTAGTTTGGTGCAAATAGTGTTTCAAATCTGGTATTCGTCATCTAACTATATTGGTAGAATACTAATGAGTATCTGTCATGGTCTCCAAGGTCCATTTTCTCAAACTTTTTTAAAAATCAAAGCACGCTCACTTTCTTTTGTTTGTATCTGTATGTACTTACAATAGTTTTCCTGTTATCCGTAATGCACAGACTACGTGTCCATTACACATAGTAAGTTTTTACGTAGTTTCATTTAAAAAAAAGGACGTTTCGTATAAGTCCCTTCGGCAATATCAGTACACTTCCAGACTCGCTAATTAATGGTTGTTATAACGTTACGACGCTAATCACATTAAAAGTTTCTTGCCAGCTAAAACATTTTGCAAGTATATGTAATATAGTGCTGCATTAATTATATATTACATATGTGTAAATACAGCGTTTGTCAAGTAGAAAAAGAATCAACTTGAAAATGCAAGCATGAATTCTGTTTCCCACAATAACGAAAGGCAAAGAAGTCGAATGAGTGAGTCTACCTTCGAAAGTAGAAGATATAAATACATAAAGAGAGAGGAGGGAGCATGGAAAAGAATGTAAAGAAAGATGTGGCAATTAAATAACGAGACTGAACCTAATAAAAATGTAGTAATCACCTACAGTGTCTACACAGTATTTTTGTTACCGTTTTCAGCTGATGAGTTACTGGATCCTGGATGTTCTCTATCGTCTCGTATCCTTTTCCTTACACAATTCTTTCGATTTTGGTCACCTTAAAGTAATCTGCAGCAGTCAAATTCAGAATAGGATGTCACAGAAATAAAGCGACAACGTTAAGAGATGATAAGTCACATCAAAATAAGTAAAAATAAGTTCCTTTCAAGAAATTTCGACATATGCCTAGTCTCGAAGCTGGAGTCATTCAAAGTTAGCGAGGCATTGTCACAAATGACGTATATGTCGACAAACAATGAAGTAAACCGTCGGCTTAGCACATCATAGTCGAAGTTGTGATACTTGCTTACCACACAACATCAATTCCATCAGAATGAATTGTTTTTGTGTGGAACACCATCCTCAATCACAAACTTTGCTCAAGTTTGTATATCCTTTGGGTATAGCTTCGATTCTGGTGATTTGCTTATCCAACACGGCTTACGTTTTTATTTGTCGAGATATATCATTTAAGTTGTGTTGTTTCACTAACTTGAACGTCTCTCCTACGCAATTTTCGAATTTCTTTAAAATAACCTTTTTCTTGATTTAGTATGAGTAATACACCAAAGTTTGTACAATTATTTCAGGTCTTGCATATCATGTTTAATTAAGAGTACAATTGAAATGTATTTTTAATATTTAATGTTGAGTTTTATACCCGTACGGAAGTGTTTCTTCGAATATCGCTATTTGGTCCTTTGTGCTTGTGAATTCGCTCACAAAGTTTGATCAGGTAATGTTTCCCGTATTAATGTATTCGCATTCACATATTTGTATTAACGCTTAGTTACAGAAAAGAGATTATCGTTAGATCTTTTGAGAATTAATCTCTGTCTTAGGACTACAATATAATCCTCTGGTGAGAACAACTCTTCTCCAAAAGACTGCAAATGGAAAAACATTTTGTGTCTACCTTTTCTTTTTTTAAATATGGAAGTTGATCGAGTGACAAACAATAAGTTAATAGGAAGCGATTTATGTTCTTTCCTTCCAGATACGTGTCTTCATAAAATTTATTTAATCAACAACAAAACAATGGGGTAATTTAGTTTATCAAGGATGCACATCCTGTAAATCTTACGTGCCTTGGATGTAACACAGTGATTATGACCGACGGGTGTACTTTCTGTCAAAGTTTCCCTTCTGTTTTATAGATATCATAGTCTGTTCTGTTGTGGTCTATTGGTCACGTTTTCCGGATTACCCATCGTCGTTTTTAAAACACATCAGACAAAGTTTGGAAACTAACTTTAGCATTGACAGAAAGAGATGCATTAGGAACACATTATTTTCATTATGTTGTGGAACCGAATTCAAATGTTTGTACGAAAAGAAAGTCTACATATTTTGGCCACTTTCAATAAAATAATAAGGCCCAAAAGTGGAAGTGTTCAAGTGTGATATCGTTCTCTCCAAATAGTATTATCATTAACTGAATATAAAAAATTATAAACTATTCGGCCAATTCTGATAAAAATTTTACGCCTAAAACAGTAATTGCTGAAATATTATACTTTTCTCTATAGATTGTTACTAATGACTAAAACCGGAAGTGCTAAAATGTTGTCGCTTTGTTTATATCTCATTAGTCGAAATACTAGCATAATTGCAATATAAGATGTTCTAGACATTTGAGGAGTCCTGGTACTCAGAAAAAAAAAAACGATTTGGTCTCACATGTGAGTAAACGAAATAATGGAAATATCATCTTTGTAACTAAATGGCATCAACCAAACATTTTGTTTTCACCTTTGCACATCGAACTCATTAATATTTTAATCCTTATGAACTTACTTCTTTTTCTCATACATTCACAAAATGGTTCGAACTTTGCTATAGGCTAACTAAATGGCTTCAACATTAATTCTCACTTACAATAAAAATAATACAAGTAAAGTCATACAACCTTTTTCACTTATATTTAACATTAGTCACTCAGTGAATTAATTAATTTATGTTCTCTAGGTACTTACAGTCAGGCTGAGATACAGTAGGATAAATGATGCGAGAAGGAGTCGGCCAGGGATTAAGTTTAAGGTACCCGTCGGCATTTGCCCGATATGACTGTCGACCTCCCCATAGCTGTGGTAATATTGCATAATTAAACGAAACAGGGATCGAGAGAGAGAGAAATAGCAAACAGAAGCATCAGTGATTTGGTCTATTAATTCAAATATGTTATATTACAACGTACCAAAAGATGGTTACCTATTTGTATTACTTACCCGATTGATCGAATTTAACTTGTTCGCAGTAGGGATCGTCTGTTCTACACCTAAACACAGCACCACCCCTGAAAACCCCAGGTTGTTGTGTCTGTGCTTCAGGTGCTCCAACAAGTATCCTGCAATAAAAATAAAATATCTAGTTAAAAATTCAATTGTGTTTACATGTAACAAAATGTGGTAAATATAAAACATGCACACGTATTTCTACATTGGTTAATTCAGTCTTTATTGGAACGGGTGTAAGTCATAGTGTTATTACCACATTTCATATTCACAAACATCTTTCTATTTCATGAGGATAAAAGAAGCATGTGTTTGTTAACTCCATATGAATTGACTTAACATGGTATTTTATAAGAATAACACTACCGGTATATTAAACGTATGTACGTTCCCCAATGCATTTCTTATAAAATTCCAGTTCAGATTCAAATATTAGTTACCTTCTTCACATTAAAAATTTTGTGCATGATTCAATATGAACGAATTGAAAATGATGGTCGGTCTGAGTGAAAAGTTGCCTAAAGGCCTTAAATAACATTCAAAATTCAAAATGGTGGTCAAAATCACCTTTAATAGATGACTTGTTACCATTTTTTTTTCAAGTTTTTCAAAATATCATTATTAGTTTAATATTGAAGAAGCTGTGCCTTATGTCGAATTATACAAAGAAAGAAGTTTTGTATTTCATTCAACTTTGTTAACACTGTATTTGATTCCCAAATCATTGTTCAAAATCGGTGAACTGTATTCAACAATAGAAATACAGAAGAAAAAAATGGTCGAAGAGTATCGAAATCTTTAATTTCTATAAATCAGTATTTATCTTCAGAACTTAGGTGTTCGTTCGATGTGTCATGGATCTCGAGCTTTTCATCAATGATGTCCTGATCCGTGTGGTTGATACCTCAGAGTATAATTGTTAACAATATCGCATACACTGTAAAAGAAACTACTTTTTTGTATTATATACAATGAATCAACTTTTATTTATGAAAAAATGTGAACAAGCTGGTTTCTACAAGTTAGTTATATAGCATTACAATGCAGTTCGGGGTTCCTAGGAAAGAAATTGCAGTCATTTGAGCTAGTCTTGCCAGAGTAATCACACAAGTCCTGTATGCATAAGAGAAATAAAAGGGACGTAACGAACTTCCTTGAGGTACACCTAAAAGCATAGATAGTCAGTTGGTTGTACTGCCAAAAATAATGGCACGTTGTTTACTATATAGTCAACTATGACGTCAGTGGCTGAAAAAGTCGTCCGTAGAAACTAAATCTGGAAGCTAGCTTGTAGGAAAATACTTTGTGATTGACTGTTTCCAAGACTTTTCAATCAGAGTAGGTCTATCGAACAAATTATATCAAGTTCGTGTCTATTTGGTAAGGCCTCTGAGAACTACGATTCTAATACACCTAACGTCGTTTCACAAGAGTTGTTTAAGACAAAGCTATGCTGGAACGGGGATGTATATGAGAGCACGTTTCCATCAATGTTACTTCCGATATATATATATTATATATATATATATATATATATATCGGAATCTTGACTACATCCTCTACCTTTGTTTGTGCGCTAATCCATTCACTTGTCTTTCTGTCCCTCCTGGTTATTCCTAGCATGCATCTCTCCATTGCTCTTTGTGTGACTGTCAATCTTTGAGTCGTTTGCACATTCAATGTCCAAGTTTTACAGCCGTACATCATCACATTGGATTCCTAGAGAAAAGAAACGACCGAAACGACGTCCAAATGAAATCAAGCGTTTTTCAGGAGCTACATGGATGAGGATAGCAGCAGACCGAGATATGTGGAAAGAAAAGGGGGAGGCCTTCATCCAGCAGTGGATAGAAAACGGGTGAATATGATATATATATATATATGGCCGGCAAACCGGGACTGTCACCCCAAAAGGCTTCTGCCACTAACTGGGAGGAGACCCCTTAATTCCTTAGCAAGAGGAAGGGAACCGACCGGGGTAGACGCCTAATGTCCAATCCATACGTTCACGTCGTGGGGCCTGTTAGTACCCAAGCAACTGCTTGGCGAACGAACATGGATGGGCTGCTCACCAACCCGCATTAGCTGACAGCGTGGTGAGTCAAATGTCAGCACCCCTCCTTTCTTTACACATGATGGTGCAAGTAAGGAAACAGCCTCAGAGGACCTTATTGCCCGGAGGACGGAATGCAGCTGGCAACGGCAGCGGTCAGTCCTGCAGGAAGTCAGAGGGTCAAAATGCCCAGGTTTGGACTGTAGACTGCCAGGACACCGAGACGGCAACTCAAATGGACGTATACGTGGCGACTCTCAACTGTCAGTCACTTGCAGCAGAGGACAAATTAGAAGACTTGCAGAGTGAACTCAAGAGGATTAAGTAGAACATCATAGGACTATCGGAAGTGTGGAGGGAGAATGAAGAACAGTTGGAACTACCGTCGGGGCACACGTTCTACTTTAAAGGAACAGAAAATGGAAAACCGATAGGCGTTGACTTTATAATTATAATTAATAAAGACCTGAAGTCACGGATCACAGATATGGAAGTAATTTTAGATAGAATCACACGAGTAGTAATAAAGATAAACAACAGATACAGTATGGAAATTATACAAGTGTATGCTCCAACATCCTCACATCCGGAGGAGGAAATCGAAGACCTATACGAGGAGATACAGAAGATTTTGGATAGTAGCAAATCGCATTACAAAATTGTAATGGGAGATTTCAATGCGAAAGTAGGAACCAAGCAGAGCAGTGACACGAAAGTGGGAAACTTTGGATTTGGCAAAAGAAACAAGAGAGGAGAGAAGTTAGTGGAATTCTCAGAAGTCAACAGACTGTTCATTTCCAATACATTTTTCAAGAAAGCGCCCCAGAGGAAGTGGACATGGAAAGGTCCAAATGGGACCAAAAACGAAATAGACTACGTTCTATCGAATAACAGGGCAATTCTGCAAGACGTGTCTGTTCTAAACAGTTTCAAAGTCTCGAGTGATCATAGGATGGTGAGATGTAAGCTGAAACTAAATACTAGACTTGAGAGAAAGAAGCTTATCAGAGGAAAACCGCCACTTTTAGATCTGGAAAATCTAGGGAAAAACAGAGAGACATTCGAGATAGAACTAAGCAACAGATTTAGCGCCTTGGAAAAGTTAGAGGATGAAGAAGACATCAACAGCATAAATAAAATACTGACCGAGATAATAAGAGAGACAGCCAAGGAAAAAGCACGCACCAGAAAGAAAAGAAGGGAAATGGAAAAATTACATAAAAAGGATTGAATACATAGAACTAAATAAAACCGTAAGGAAGAAAATAAGAGAGGATGTACGAAGATATAACGAAAATCTTGTTAGAAATACAATCGAGAAAAACAAGAGCCTGAAGAAAACCAAACAGCAGCTCATGATAGGGAAAAAGCAAATAATTGCAGTTAAGAGACCAGACGGGACCGTAACACGAAATAAGGAAGAAATTATAAACATATTTCAAAATTTCTACAGAGAATTGTACTACTCCGAAGAAAAGCTAGGAAATGAAGACTCAGAAGAAAATGATGTAGATGTCCCAGATGTAATGGAAGAAGTGAATAAAGTACTTCGAGGGATGAAGGACGGAAAATCGCCAGGATAGGATGGACTCACAGCAGAGATGTTTAAATGGGGAGGTGAAAAGATGAAAGAGGAACTTGCGAAATTATTTTCAATGTGTCTGAGGAAGAGAGAAATACCCAGAAGTTGGAATAATGATGTTATAATTTTGTTGCACAAGAAAGGGGACAAAGAAGGCGTCGAAAACTACAGACCAATTAGTTCTATACAAAATGTTCACCAAAGTTATTTTGAATAGTATTGAACGGGACTTAGATTTTAATCAGGGAAGGGAACAAGCCGGATTTCGTCGTGGATTTAGGACAATGGACCACATACAAACATTGAATAAAGTTATGGAGAGGACTAATGAATATGAACTTCCACTATGTTTGGGATTCATAGATTTCGAAAAAGCTTTCGATTCGGTCTCCTTGTCAGCAGTACTTAAATCACTTGAATATCAAGGTATCGAAAATGCGTACATCAAGCTACTGCGAAACATTTATTCGACTGCCACATCTGTCATTAGACTGCATCAAGACACTGAAAATTTTAAAGTTGGAAAGGGGGTAAGGCAAGGAGATTCAATTTCCCCAAAACTGTTTTCTGCGGTCCTGGAGAGAGTGTTCCAAAATTTAAACTGGGATGAAGTTGGAATTAAAGTTAATGGCGAATATCTTCATCACCCAGGGTTCGCTGATGATATAGTCCTGTTTGCTTCAAATGCGGAAGAACTACAAACCAGAATGGAAGAACTGAATAATGAGAGTTCGAAAATAGGCCTTAAAATGAACTGAAGTAAAACAAAGGTCATATACAATTAATATGCTGCAAAAAGGGAAATAATGATAAGCGGAGAGACAATAGGCATAGTTGATGAGTATGTTTACCTAGGCCAGCTCAAAACATCAAATGCCAAGTTGACTGATGAAATAATTAGAAGATGCAAAAGATGGCGTGGAGTTCTTTTGGGAGACTACACTTTATTTTCAAAGGCAAACTTCCAATGTGTCTGAAGCGTAAAAATTATAATCAATGTGTCTTACCTGTGATGATGTACGGCTGTGAAACTTGGACATTGAATGCGCAAACGACTCAAAAGATTGTGGAGAGATGCATGCTAGGAATAACCAGGAGGGACAGGAAGACAAATGAATGGATCCGCACACAAACAAAGGTAGAGGATGTAATCAAGACTGCGAAGAAGCTGAAGTGGAGATGGGCCAGTCACATAGCTAGACGAACAGATGGAAGGTGGACGACAAATGTACTACATTGGATTCCTAGATAAAAGAAGCGACCGAGACGACGTCCGAATGCAAGATGGGTAGATAAAATCATGCGTTTTTCAGGAGCTACATGGATGAGGATAGCAGCACACCGAGATATGTGGAAAGAAAAGGTCTTCATGCAGCAGTGGATAGAAAACGGATGAATTGTATATATATATTACAAATATTCCAATATGTGCAAAAAGAGAAATATGAATTAACCTATGATTTGTCAATTTTTCAGGAAACACCACCAATTCGGGAAATTTTTCAGCGTGATAATTTCTTGGAAGTAGCTTCTTATTAGTATTATTAATATTCTTGCAGTTTTGATGCATTGTATTTGATTAACTTGAGAAATACTAATAGAAACAAAGGTACAAGTAATTTATTACGTACGTATTAGTTAATTGCAGGTCTAATGACGTTTTTTACGTAGGAATATTTCAATTGTAGTATTGTAAACACGGTAAATTTTAAATTGTATTATTGTCCAAAGTAAATATTGTTAAGGCGGTAACAAAAGACAGGAGATGAATGTGTTGTGTATTTGCTTACAACCCACGTACATCTATGCAGGCGTTACGTATCCGTCCGTCAGTGGATAGCCATTCGTTTTCCAGAGCTTTGTAAGGAGAGATGCAAAGGAGCAGACATTTTGCCCCATTCGAGTCGGGGAGCTATAAATAGACTTCACCACGCGAGAGACTTTCCTCATCTTTTCTTTTCTTCTTTCTCGAGAAACAAGGAGGAAGAGGAGGAGGGTTAGGTTAGAAGGGAAAGGGCAGTCTTTTTTTTTATTCATGTAAAAGGGCTGCACACTCCACGTTACACACCATCAAGTTAACATATAGAATGATGAAGAGTTGTTGTTTCACATGTATAATATCCTTATTTGCTTGTATCGTTCATAACTTTCGTTACTTCTCTTCTTTTCTTCATTACAAGATCAGAAAATAGTGTAAGACAACGGAAATGACTTGAAAAGCTGCATTTTGATCTGCCTATACAAGAAGGGTAAACGAAGAAGACGGAGTGCAAATGTGCAGTTGGAGTATTCACAAATCAACACGACTTTCGATTTTTCTTCTTCTAAATTATGTGTTACTCGTTACAGTTTCTTACGAATAGTCAAGAAGGATGAATACCAAAATATAACATGGCGATTTTTGATAAACTCGAAACTTTTACTAAACACTGTTCAACATGGCTTTTAATGTCTACCTAACAGATCTTGTTTAACTAAGTTGTTAGTACTATTTACACATACGATTAAATCTATTTCAGGTAACTCCCAACTTGATGTTTAAATCACCTACTTCTAGAAATAGACATTTTCAGCTCTGAACAAGCTTTCCGAAAGCAGTGCACAGTGGGACAAAACGTCAATCTAGCGGGACAATATACATTTTTGACAATGTTTGTAAATTGTTTACTTTTGTGCTTATTGGGTCCAAGTTAATTGTTCTAACTCTTG
>JAGDQP010006288.1:62326-73224 GCA_022664845.1 Lepisma saccharinum | reverse complement strand
CAGTTAGCCTAAAATGTGCAATTTCAGGGGTCCACAACTAGAACATAGTTTGAGATACGAATATGAAATTTTGTACATCTGCACATATTTACCATATCTCCTTAACGGCAAAAGCTCATATTCCTATCTTTAACATCTTTTTTCTTATGGGGCCCCCAAATCGTCGATTTTGCCATAAACTCTTGTTCCTGTATAACATGCTTCTGGCAGTGCTGACGTTTTCTGACGTGAAGAACTTGGCTCATGCACTGCCGTGCATGTTGATACAGCATGCCGATGACTTATGCTACACATATCAGAGGTTAACCTCCAGACTTGAGTACACAGAAAATATCTCCTTGCACCACCTCACACACCAACATACACTAGGATAAGGAACTGGACCAAATATTTACTCAGCTCGTCACCATATGCCACTGCAGGCTAATATGGAAAGAAAATGTACAAGGGCAATATTTGTAATAGCACCGAACATATCTTAATACATTCTGGGACAATGGTAATTATCCACCTTTGGGCTTTTAATATCCTGCGAGAAAAAGTAGTACCTATTTGCAGAGGACAGCTTGTTTTCTGAATAAAATAGCATGCACTTTCAAATAGTAACTTACGTGATTTATTATCAACGTGATTCACGTAATAATAGCAACATAACAAAACTGCAATATTAACAAATAGTAACACATAAGAATCCATAGAATAAATAACTCTTATACCACCTTAACATCAATTATACATCGATTATTTGTGCCCATATTCCAACAGCTGACATGGCATGGAAGAAAAAAAAAAATGTTCTTCCGAAACGTTCCCCATGAGTTTGTACCATACGACCCTAGACTCAAAACATGGCTCATGTGAAGTATTTCAAAATCCTGTGAAAACTAACACTACCACTACAATTGACCACGGGGAATTTAGGGTTCAAAAAAGAAAAATGGCCTAATAATGTTTTGTCCCACAAAGTGATCCTACTTGGTGCGTATCTCACTAACATACCATAACTTGAAATACTAACACTTGCCCAATAGCACTTAAATACATTACTGGCTAACACAGAAGGCAAGTTAATTAATTCAAATACAAAAAGCAGAAGAAGTATGCTAGAATACTCACAAAATACAGTAATCACTTCGAATTTCAAACAAATAACATGTAACCAGAATACAAATAATTTGAGGTGGTTTTTCATGCGAAATATCGCACACAATTGTGTGGACCAAATCAACACAGTAAATGAATGAAAAGTTAACACGACCAAAGAATTCAAATTAACACAAGTAATTAAGATGGCGTCGATTCCAAGCACATGTTCGGGAACGAATGCAATGTTCACCATGAGCTAAAATAAACGGGGACGAATCCAATATCACCATCCATTACTAATACTACTACATTTAACAACTAATATACATTACCAAGGGCACTTCTGATAATTCACTTCAATTCACATTAAACTCTATACATTACATGCCAAAGTTACGAAGCAATAATAAATTGCAGGTCGAAAAATTGTCCATCATCTCTGTCCTTACCGTTTATAACAACTGGCAGTAGCAGCCGCTCAGTTACTGAAGAAAGCTGCAGATGGCAGCACGGAAGTGGCGCGAAAACAAACGAAGACTGTACGCGTCACAAGAGCGTGAGGGGTATCTCGGCAGAAAATCGTTACAACTTCCGACAGTGTGTGGGGTACCAACTTGCTCAACTTGTATATTTTCACTATGCGGTGCAGGTGAAGTCTGACTGTTTCATCTGTAACCTAAAAGTCTGCAACAAGCTCACCACACATTTAGCTCTTATCTTGCCGTATGGCCATCTTCAGACCTGGTCATACAGGGCCTGTGGGCACTCACTGTGAGATACAGTAAATCATCCAATCTTCTGTGGAATTCGAAGCTGGAACGTTCCGCACTCGTCGTTGGTAGCTCGACAAGTTGACCACTCATCAACGTGGCCGCTTTGAGGGTCACTACTCTTTTACTATTCCCTTTATGGTACGAAGACGTAAATGCAAATCTAGACGTACGAAGACTTAAATGCAGCCCTGCAAATCTAGACGTGTAGTTTTACCATCCCGTAAGAGTAATAATAAAGAATGCTTCCCTTCTTTCTTTGTTATATGTATTTTTGCTTCTTTAACACTATAATAAATGTAATACGTCGCCTTAGAAAAACGAATATGAAGCGAAATCTATGTCATAGTTGAAAAGGAAAGTTGAAAACTCTTAACATTAACTCCCTATTAACGAAATGTTCGTTGAAATATAGTTTAAAATTCAATTTGTTTTCAACATGCAAATGAAAACATGAGAAACGTAGTTAATTTTATTCTATTCGTTTAAGTATAATTTTTATGCAATTAACTTGGAAAGATCTAGAGCACAGTTCGACATAATAGTTAAAATCACGTCATAAAGTCCTATCAGCGAAATCAAATTTTCGTTGGAATATTGACTGAAATTGAACGTGTTTCCAACATGCAAGGGAGAAAACAAAATAATAATTAATGGCATTCAATTAGCATATAATTACAAATTTTATCCTAGTAAATTTGAAAGAATACTATGAAAGGAAATCAGTGATTCCGCCAGACTACCCAGTGGGAGCGTTTATCCCCAAGTCTCGACAACATCCCCAACTTTAAAATTTTTGCTGTGAAAAATCGATCTAAACCGTACAAAACTAACATCCTCCCAATTTTGACTTTATACCCCTCAAACTATATGTCCTGGCGGAAACCCTGAACGAAATCTATACCATAGTTGAAAATAACAGTTGAATCTACGTTGAACTTACATCTTATCAACAATATCAAGTCTTTGTTGAAATATTATTTTAAATGAAACGCACTTTTTTCAACTTATAACATTTAATCAACGAACTAAACAAACAATCAACGTTCAAAATACGTTTGTGGGCTACTGGTGGAGCTGCTACCAGCAAGCGAAACCATCACTACAGACATGTAGTCGTAGCAGTTAGAACGTATGCAACAGGTACGGTATGCAAGAGAGCATTGGTGAGTCGCAATGGTGTACCGTTCCTTGCCGACAATGCCAATGTGGCGTGGGTGGCCAGGGATACTATACAGCAACTTTTGTGAACTAAACCTGGAGCATGCCAGGCCAAAAGAACGCACCTCAACCACCTCTTCGATCAAGGGAACAAAGGAGCTTCTTAGACTGCCGGAAATCCGACAATCTAGGAATCTATAGGGGCAGCCTTCTCCAGATTAGAAGGGAAAAATATATTCGTGTGGCACTCTTTAAGCACCAAACCCAATCTGAAGCTAACATTGAAAAGAGGTTGGGGTGGAAGGTAGCTCCTAAATGTTTAAAAAAGTGTGACCTACATAGCTCATAGGCGTGTTTCAAGGACATGTTGAAGCATGGTTTTATATTTGGCAGCTTCCTAAAATCTGTAAACTAAAGACGTAATCCACACAACAGCACTTGCTTTCAGCACTGACATTTTAATGCAGTGAAACGAAGAAATCTTCAAACGTTGTCTGATCTTTACGTATTCTGCGAATCTGATTCATCACAACCATAATAACAACAATCGTTGATATTGCTATCTCCCAAGGCAAACATATTATCACTTTATTGGGTTTTATTGGTGCTCTATTTTTGTCAAACACCTGGCATTGTGGCGTTATATGGCACTTTCAGATACCTGATGTTGACAGTCCCGTGATCTGGTAATGCTTACTAGTCTCTGGGTTTGCGCAAGTACTGCACGATCACTTGGATTCTTATGGTATTTTCAATCCTGTGTTAATTTAAAAATGTTAATAACTTCAATTTACGAATTAGTGACATTACAAGGGCAAGTAAACTTTCCACTACGGGAGAACATTCTCACGATTTCGGAACAGGATTCCTCGTTAAGAGCAGTATCCTTCAGGCAGTTCAGAATACAGAGTTCGTAAATCAAAGACTATTGTACGTTACTATACGTACTCGATGGGGCAAAACGGTTTTATTAAACATCTATGCTCCGACCGAGGTGGCTACTGATAACGATAAGGATATATCCTACAATGAACTAGAAAGGCTGTTTGACCGAATGCCGAAGTACAATTCGAAAATTGTGTTGGGTGATTTCAATGAAAACGAAGGTAGGGAAGAAAAATATAGACCTACCATAGACAAATACAGCCTTCACGAAAAGACCAGCAACAATGGAGAAAGACTGACTGACTGACTTTCGCGATTTCGAAAAACCTTCTGGTAAATAGCACGTACTTTGAACACAAAGACATACACAAATACACATGGGTATCTCCGTATGGCAAAACTCTAAACCAGATCGATCACGTATTAGTAGATAGAAGAAGACACACCAACGTAATGGATGTTAGGCCGTACAGAAAAGCGGAAGGTGACACCGACCATCAATTTACTGATCACAAAAGTAAGGGAAAAGTTATGTATCGCGAACAGAGAAAGCAAGGGGTCAAACAACTGAAATTCGAAGTTAAACGATTTCAGAGCATAAAAGCACATTACCAACTCGAACTCTCAAATAGGTTCGAAATCCTAGCCGACTCGAGTAATAAGAATGATGATATTAATAGTGAAATTGATGTAAGTAAGATGTGGGAGGCAATTCGTGAAACAATTAAGAGCGCAGCGAAGGAACGTGTAGGTGAGAAGAAACAACAGAGAAACAAACCTTGGTTTGATGAAGAATGTCTTATGCTTCATGAAATATGAAAACAAGCCAGGCAACGATGGCTAAGTAATATAAGCGCAGCTAATACCAACCACTACAGTAACGCGAAACGAAATGCCACACTCGGGTTCAGAAACAAAATCGAGAATATCTGACGCAGAAGATTCAGGAGATAGAGGAAAACGGGAAAACAAATAACATACGAGATCTATACAAAGGGGTAAACTCGTTAAGAAAAGGTCATCATCCGAGGTTAGGAATGATTAGAAATGAACGTGGAGATCTTCAGGCGGATCCGACTAAAATTGTCGATGTGTGGAAAAGTTATTTCGACAAACTTCTTAATGTACACAACGGCGAACAAACAGAGGAATTTGAAACCCATACTGCAGAACCGTGGATTCCCGAAACTAGGGAAATCGAGATTGAAATGTCGGTGAAGAAATGGACATTTTTTTAATCACCACGAATAGACAATATTCCAGTCGAATTAGTTAGAGCAGGAGGAACGGCACTAATCAAGAACTACATAAATTGATAAGTGCTATATGGAGAAAGGAGGAGCTCCCAAAGGAATGGAAAACCTCAATAATATTTCCGATTTACAAAAAAGGCGATAAATTGGAATGTCAGATAGTTTCAAGATTCGCAACGGATTGAAACAAAGCGGTGGCTTGTCACCACTACTGTTTAACTTTACGTTAGAATATACGATTTTAAAAATTAAAGGGGACAAAAAGGGACTATCATTGAATGGTTTGAATTAACTGTTCGTATACGCAGATGATGTAGATTTAATAGAGGACGATATAGATGTACTACAAGGCAACACCGATGTCTTAGTAGAGGCGTGCGATGAGATAGGTCTACAGGTAAACATAGATTAAGCAAAATACATGATAACGAAAAGCTAAACACAGGGAATGAAGGAAATAATAACATAAGAATTAGGGATGAGGTCATAGAGAAAGTAAACAAATTTAAATTTGAATACATGGTCCATACGTAAGAAGTAAAAATGAGGTCAGGGAAGAAATAAAAGGTCGCTTGGTATCGGGAAACGCATGTTTCTATTCAGTCCAAAAACTTCTAACATCGCGATTAATATCAAGGAAATTGAAACCTAAAATATACGGAACGGTTATTCTGCCGGTAATACTTTACTGTTGCGAAAGTTGAAGTACGACCCTAGCAGATGAACATAAATTACGTGTGTTTGAAAATAAGGTTTTGAGAAAAATATACGGGCCGAAACGGGACGAGATGACTGGAGATTGGAAGAGACTGCATAATGACGAACTCCACGGACTGTACGATTCACCAGATGTTGTAAAAATAATGAAATTGCGACGACTAAGGTGGGCAGGCCACGTAGCTCGGATGGGGAAGAAACGATTATATTCTATCCTGGTTGGAAGACCGGATGGAAGGAGACAGTTGGGAAGACTGATACGTCGTTGGGAGGACAATATTAGAAGAGATCTTCGAGAAGTAGTTGTTCGTGATGAAAACTAATTCGATATTGCCCAGGATAGAATCCAATGGTGAACGTTTGTTACTGCGGCGATGAACTTCCGAGATCCATAAGCCATAGAGTTAGTTAGTTAGTTAGTGACATCACAGGTTTTTAAATGTATCTACTATGTGTTATCTTCTTTCCGATTGAAATATAGAGGTATTTAGAGAGTCTTCTCTGGAAGAAGTTCGTGAGAAGTGTATTATAATGTTTTATATTTCTTTGTAGGTGATGAGTATTTCTCTGCTATTGGTGTATCTGATATGAGTTCAACGTTGCATTACATCACTGATGACACTGTTTCTTACAATTCATGGTGATTGGCAATTAGGAATCAACTTTAGAAATCTGCAGTGTGGTTTTCTGGGAGTTACATATTGTGATGATATCATAATAAATTAACTGCCACTCAACAACATCTTTTCGTCTTAATGACCTATTATACCACCAGAAGGCTGTTAGAACCTGTTGTTTGCTCAAGTCATATATTAAGGCAAACACCATTAACTTTAGTTCGATTTACAACGAACTGCCCTGAGATAAATTTCTAGATTTCCTAACATATGTGAGAGTTAATTTGTCCTCTTGTGTTAGTTTATCGAGGCAATCAATGAGTGTGCGAAGTATTGGTGCAATTGCCTATGAATTCTGTGGGACATTACAAAATTCATTGTCCATATCCAATTAAGTTTTCAGTAGTGAACTCCGATTCTGATTATTAATATCCTGTATCACATTCTTGGAACTTATATTGTATACAATTTCTTTTGAGCTAATATTAGTAGAATAAACGAACATAGATTGATTTCACAGACAAACACAGAACATGATATAGCGTAGGTATAGAGGTGGTCTTGTACTGTGAGGCATACGGTATAGAGATGACAATCAATGTCTGACACTCTTGGGAGTCTCATACAGAACCAACCTTTTGTCACTGGTGAGCACTCGATCGAATATGGCGGTGTTACGATACGGAGAATGGAACGATAAACAGGCTGTCACTCGTTGTTTCCTAGTTGGCTTCCAACAGCGTGTGGGATATTAATTTGCTCAACTCGTACACTTTCACTATGCGGTGGAGGTGAAGTCTGACTCCACTTCATGACATAGGGACAAACCTCCCGACTTGAAGTTTTGGAACCAATGACTGGTAATGCGCTCATTCGCAATATTATCCTGAAAGGCTTGACGTATTCGCCGATCTGATCCGGTTGCGGAAAAGTCCACGTTAAAGTCACAAAGCGGACAACTCCGAATGAACTCCTTCGACACATCTATTTGTCCTTGCCAGTACTCGAACTATGACTGATGTGAGTGCGCAAAGCTCCTTTGTTGGTCACGATTAATGTTTCCATTCCACCCTGATTACTTTTCCAGCAATGATGGACTTATTTTCATATCAGTGATCATGTCTTCCCATTCGACGTCAAAAAAGGCAAAAAACTTTTTTGGTTACCTTGTAATAACGGGAAAGTCAAGTTTGTGTATTCGTTGGATAGGTTACTTTACAAGAAACAAAAAGGTACTCTGTATGTTGACTTCATTTGCCCTATCACCACTTCTAGATGTTCAAAACTCTAAAAACGTGGTATTTCCACCGATAGCTAACACGTTCAGACCGACAGAAACATGACGTCACCCATAACTTATGCCCGGGAACCCGGAATTCCACCCAAATTTTTTCAATGTTCTTCTATCGATACTAACAGAATATGAAGTAAAACTCTGTCATACATGACATTCTTACTGGTCTTATGGCCTGGGACTGTATTTAACATCGTACACACCATGGCTGAGAAGGTGAATCTCTGCACTATTTTAATGGACACATAATGATGAACTAATTTCTTTTACTAGGATTTACAGGTATTTCCAGTCATATCTTTTAAAAATATTCTAAATTTATGTGATACATTACATTATTAGCAGTTGTACAATGACTACTTGGAATATGAGCACGGAGCGCCCTGTGAAATTTATATGTCGTCTTCCTCAGTAACTACTGTAGGCATCCCTACGTTTAACACAGGCAACACACGCGCAAGTATCTCATCGTAGATATATCGGAGAATGATGTTTCACACCTGCCGATCCTAGATGGTCAGATCGTCAATAGTCGTTCCTGGTTGTGGATGAGCCCGGAGATGGCATCAAATCATGCCCCGCACATGCTTGATGGGAGAGAAATCTGGTAATCTTGTCGGGCATGGTAACACGTTCACATCTCGGAATGCACAGTGGATTGAATTTGGTATAATTTGACGAGCGTTATCATGTTCAAATAGCACAACCAATCTTGAATGGCAGCACAACGGATTTGATCACCATTCTGGTGTAAACCTTCACCGTCATGATGTTCAAGGTAACAAGATGGGTGATCCACGTATCATAGGATATCCCTCAGTAACCGGTCCGTAAAGTTGGTCTGGTATATCTACAGTGGAGGTTGCTTGGCAACATGTGTTCACCAGCCTTCCTCACTCATGTACACGTCCATCACTGCTACCGAGTAGTGTACATGAAAAGCATAGAGTTCCATTGTGTTCTCTAAATGGCTCTAGCACGACACTACTGAAGACGCATTTGGCGGTGAGCGGAAGTGAACGGCAAGCACTCCACTCCAGAGAACGCTCTGTATGAAGGCCACTTTCCAGTTGACGATGCAGAACAGTTTGTTTTGTGACACAGGGTTTCTCACCACCTCGGATTGCAGTAACAGACACGGAGGAATTCAGGATCTCGGTCTCGATGGCGGTGCTTTTCCGGCGCCAATAGTGCTAACAGTTGTACAACAGCAGAGATTTTTTAACCTATTATTATTGGACGATCTCACAAAAGAAAATACACCTTTCCGAAGACTTAGCACACAACCTCGTTCTAATTGGATTAATTGCCCATATACACCTCGTTGTCATACGAGTATTAAAGGTATTTTGTATACTCTTAGCACACCTTACCACAGTCTCTCACAGTGATATGAATGACTATGAACATCTCCACACATGTATACTGGAAGAGACCATTCTGCATGCGCTGTTACGCTGGATACCTCTTTTGAACTTGTATCAATGTAATATTCAATGTATCAATGAACAGACTAATTTGGCGTCGAAGTTTCGTTCGTTTAACATAAATTTTCTTGATGCTGAAAATGCACTTTTCTTTCAGTTGTTTTTTTTTTAGTTTTTTTTAAAGGGCTGTTGAGCTATCGTAAGTTTACATTGGAGATGGGAATATTTTGAGTCGTATTTTATGTTTTCAATATGTTCAAGTATTTTATAAACATTTATTTGTGCATAATATACCTTACCTCAATCAGGCGCACCGAAATATATTAAAATACATCGGAATGTATTTCAATATTAAAATACATAGGAATAATGACAAAGAGGGACCACATCGTAATGACCGAGCAGGTAAGGCAATAGCAAATAGTTCAAGATTTTCTTGAAACAAAATTTTTGATGGCTGTATTTAAAATGTTTTCAGAATTGTAGCAAACATATTTGGAAATTTATTTCAGCTACCGAGCAATTCCACGAATATGTCATACCCGATGGTAAAAATTGAAATGTATCGTGGATTTATTTAATTAGTGCAATCGAATCTTAGAAGGTACACTATTCATGTTTACATAAGAAAAAGTTATTAGTACAATGGCGTAATCAGCTTCTTTTTTGCGTTATTTAAAAATTCACGAAAATAGCTGCAATTTTATTTCATTTTAACAGTTAATTATTCAGGTAATAATTTAAAGTTTAAAAAAAATGGTAAATTAAACTTCATTTTTTTCTATACTGACATAAACTATTGATTTGTTTGTTAATAATCGTCCTCACGCCCTGGCAAGTATTATAAAATTCGACTACATAATTATGCGAGTGCATGACGCTCCACATATAAAAAGTACTATACACTGCAGAATATTTGATGAAAAGTAAATTGCTTTTGTATGGTATTTTAGAATCAAATGCTGAAGAAAATGTATTTAGAACTATTTTTCTAATCATAATAGACATTGTGTAAATCATTAATATAGTATGGTCAGTGCGTGACGCTCTCAGATTATGGTGAGTTTGCTACTTCCAATATACTATGAAAAGTACTGTATATTGCAGAATATTTGGTGAAAAGTAAAGAACTTTCATGTGGTGCATTAGAGTCAAATGCTGAACAAAATGTATTTCGAAGGATTTTCCAAATTACAATAAATTTTGTGTAACATATTAACGAGTAATACCACGCGTCACAAACTGACATGCGGAATATACTTTTCGACTGTAATTGCGGTAATTCTCCGAGAGGTTAAACAAATGCAAATTGGACATATGACATGCTAGCATAAGTACTGAGGAGCACGTTCTCGATTAAGTAACACGTATATATTAAAATACTATTTAATATATAATATTAAAGTTGCCGTCACACACTGACATTTTTACAACCAGCACTTGCACTTTGATATACCCTTCCCAAACTCTCAGAAAGCATGGCCCCAACAAAACTCTCTAATGCACTGCTTAATAGGGGAATGTTTGAAGTTTTATTTTCATTAAAACAAGATCTAGTTGTAGGTAGTAACAGCATAAAAGGAGCCTGACAGCCTGACATACTGATCATGCAATCGAGTTTAAATTATAATACTTGCCAGACCGTAAATAAGACTAGATAGAAATAGGACATTCATTTATTTCAATAC
>JAGDQP010006288.1:14463-61926 GCA_022664845.1 Lepisma saccharinum | reverse complement strand
AGATAGATATAGATATAGATATATATAGATATTTGCATTCCAACAATTTTAGTTATATAACTCATAATTAGAATTATTAAAATCGTAGTTTTTTTTAACTTTTTAAATAATCCAACAACAGAAGCTGGCTATGAATTAGTACTAAGACTTGTTAAAGTACTTTTAGTAAACACACATCGTATACCCAGGGCTACAGCTTGTATTTTTGCAAGGGGAGCAAGATCCGATTTTTGGCGCCCCTTTGAAGGAACAAAAAATCGGAGGTACGTGCACCCTTTGCTCTCCCGTACTTGCGGCTCTGGATACCTTCCAATAGATGATTGCATTAATCTACGAAATGTTCACTGTATGTTTGATTTTTACTACAGGGCTTTACTTATTCGTAGAATCGCTCTAATATTGATTTACAATTTTTAACTTTTGAAACATAACAATTTTGGCCACGCATTATATTTCATAGTGATATTTTATCTAGGATCTGTAATTGAGTCCGTTAGTTTATTTCTATCAGAATGTACACAAATAAAGAAGTACTTACAAGGTGAATTCATCTAATAATTCACATATGTCAGTGCGTGACGCTGTGTTTTTCCTCCTGTACGCTTATTATATTAATATATTCGGGATTTTTTTTAATGGAAGTTAAACTTAACACATTCATCTTGAATGCCTTTTTATTTTTTTAGGAGGGTAGTAGTATATGTGGAGAATTTGTCTTTTTCTTGGCTTCTGATTGGCCGAGAGGTTTGTGACATCGCAGCCCAGAAGGGCTGTCATTGGCTGTTATCCTCCCTCTCCCTTGTCTGCTAACGGAAGTCAATTAGAAATTGTTTTTGTAGTCTTAACCGAAGGTTATTCGGAAATGTTCGTAGATGACCAGGTCTAGCTTTGATTAATATTTTAATGAATGTGTAATAATTTGATTAATTATTTAATAAATCGAAGGTTTCTGATATTTACCGCCATGCTGTCGCTTGCGTTCCCCGCCGTCGCCCGCATTGGTCGTGAAAAGCCGTAGAACGCGCCGTGATAGCTTAAATTTCATTTTTAAAATGTATTTTTTACAGTGTATCAGGCAATATTTTTTATTAACAAACATTTTAAGATTTATTATTTAAGTTAAACAGAGTTATATTATACATACTGGAAGTTACAATTCCTTGGAAAACTGAAACACACTTAGTACCTCGCTGCTTCTCTGACACTGGCAGGTCTTACAAAAAACTTTTTCTCTGGGTTATTTTGCTGTACTGATATTTGCTTGAACCAATGGAAACGCTTTTCTTTAACTGAAGCTTGAGAGTTTGTAATTGACTAGTATTTTGCGCCTTATTTTTGTAGCGAATAAAGTTTTCGTTGTCTCTCAGCTAGGTGCTCGGGAATTTCTAAAAAATTAACTGTCATTCAGAAGCCGGAGGCAGCGATCAAAGAACCGTTGTTTATAGTTTTTTGGACTCAATTCCTTTCGGTCGACCTGCAATAAAACATATTAGGGAAAAGAATGGACGCTAGCACTTTCCTTTGAAGCGAGATCCTGACCTTTTTCATTGTAAACACTCGTTATGAAAGGACTTCTATGAATAGCACAGTAAACCAGAAGAGTCGTTATGACAAGACATTGAAAATAGATGTATGTTCCTGTATTGTCGCTATGGCTAGCAATTAGGATATTTCGGAATTTTGCTTGCTAAACGGGCAATGTGGTTATACTCAACTTTGTTTGTCATTTGTTTTGCTTCTAAATTTACAACGGAAGCGTAGATTTATGATTCTTGATTTATAGATGAAGCCTTTTTCTGAAAAGGAAAAGAGATAGCGGTAGAAGAATAAAGACTACTTTTCTAGAAAATTTTGGGTACTGCATTTATTGTGACAAATTTTTAATTGCTTTATTGCCAGCAATTGCTTGCGACAGTGGCCACTAAAGGAGAAGGAAATATGAAAGCATCGGTACAAATCTTTTTGAAAATTGAAAACCACATTTTTGGGTGTAAATTGAACATTATGAGAAGTGGCTAATTTGATTTTTATTACCCTGTGATAAAAATATGTTTTACAACTGGAACCGTGCCTTTCTTTCTTCTGCATCAGAAGTTTCCAACTAGCCATGGATTGAAAAGAAGAGGTCTTAACTATTTATGACCGCGAGGAGACCTATTGTGCTTTGCGGAAAAGCTTTTAAAAGATAAATAGATTAGAATTGTTTCGCTGAGGGATGCTAAAAAATTGTGGAAAAATTTACAGTTATAGAAATGCTTCGAACCGAGCCTTTGGCTTTACTCTTTAGCAGATTTTGAGTTTGAGAAGTGATTGATCGACTCTGCTTTGGATTTTGTTTGAGTTTATTTGTAACTTGAACGTTGTCTTAGAAGTTTATTGATATGAGTGGAAGAGTAAGTACTTTATTATAATTATTTTATTTTTAGTGGATAGTCAAATCTTGAAGATAGGCGGGATTCGAATCCTGGATTTCTTCTTTCGTTTTATTTTTGAACCATATTCAAATAATTATAGCTGAATTTCTCTCTTAAAATAATCTTGAATTTGCAAATGCATTGGGACGTTTCGCTGAAATATGATGCCTGATAATAACTTGATTATGGCCTGTAGAACTGAAGCCTGAATACGATAGGGGAGAGGATATTAATGCAATTTCGGATTCGTAATAATTTAGATTATCTCTTGTTGTAGAGCCAAACTCTTTACTAAAACTTGATGTCAGCGCCGGGAATTGAACTCAGAACTGACACGCTAAGGCAACAGAGGAATTGAAATAAAATATAGCTTTTGTCTTTTTAAATTACATTATTTTCTGGGAGTTGCAGTTGTTAAAATTGAAATGAGCTGTGGATGATTTAGACGTTTTGAAATTTGATTAACAGTAGAATGGAACTAATAAGATTTCAGTCGGAGTGCTGTGAAAGTGTAATACACATTCATTCATTGCATGTGAAAGACTCCATTTTGTAGTCCTGAAATTGAAAATTTCGGCCGAGGTCCCTGGACAAGACTGGAAACCCAAGAATTTGTAGTTAGAGATGGTAATATTAAGAGAAGTAGGAAATATACTTTTTTGTATATTTGTTATACACTTGTTGCTAAATCATTCCAAATGCTTACCTTTTCAACAGAATGGGAATATACTGAGACGCTTGTTGTAACTATTAAATATGACCAATTTAATTTTTTTAATTAAATTAAACTTTTAAAAAATACACGCATAATCACCACTTAGTTTATTGAACCCGTTAGTAGAATACAACCTTTTGATTTTGGAAAAATGTTCTTATATTACTTCGAAATAAGACTTCTATGTCGACTTCGAAATAAGATACTAACACTATGATTTTAAATTTTAAGACTGCTGATCGAGTCATTGAAGGTCATCAGTTAGAACGATCAATTGTGAAATTAGGTGAGTACTTAATTAAATATCTTTGGATTTTAAGTTTGGTTTTAGGCACAGCTCGGATTCATTATTGCACATCCACGGCTATGGACTCGGTCTTTATTATTTTACTGAATAGAAACCAAACTTTCCTGTAGGAACTTCGCTAGCATTGATCATTATGCTTCGGTCTATTTCGTAAATAATATTTGATTTGTGAATATTGTGCAGGATTTTTAACTAAAAAATCGTGGAGTCACACAAAAATTGGCTAGACTAGGCCAATAAAAAGTAGAATCGAAAGTAGTTAGCGAGATATTACTTATTAAAGGCCTTTAGGCATCTCAGACTCAGGCTGAGACGCTGATTATTCCTTATTAATATTCAACGAGGAAAGTGGAAGAACACATAATGTTTGTACATTAAAAATCTTACATGGTACAAGGTAAGATCGAACCCAGATCCCAAAGCACGAGAGAACCCCTAAAAAATATAATTTGTTTGAAACTATTGCTAAAATATACACTTTTAGATAGTATGGTATGCTTCTTGTACACTTGTTGTCGTTTACTTACCACGCTGAAATATTTTGGAATACGAATCACGAGGCCCGAGTTCAAATCCAGGGCAGAACAGTGGCAAGTTTTTTCGCAGTGTTTTATGCCTGGCGCTCTGAGCTGCATTTAACCTTTTATTAAATTGAATACTAGAGTGTCCTTGATATTTTTGGACACCTTGGGAAGGTAAAGCCGGTTAAGCGTGCGATTGATCATCTCCATCTCACTTTGTACCATAGGTTAAGAATATGTGGAGCGCTACCTCCACATCTCCAACGTTGTTCACGGCGCCTGCATATTGCACAGGGATAGTCTTACCTTTTTGTCCTCTTTTGCGAAATAAAAACAAAATCTTAAGCAAACTTTAGCTGTTGTTCCCAGATGCAAATATATATATTTACTGGATCAATGGATTAACTTCATTTCTTATACTTTTAATCTAACTTTGACTGAAGCAGAAATATAAACAAGTGTAGAAGATGTGGTCCTTACATGTTTGAAACTCTTTTTATCGGCTTTCTGTATTTTAAAACCACTCAAGTTTGTGTATATTTCTGTACTGCATCCGATTTAAATTTATTTTTGGCTTTTAGGCAACTGTTACTGAGACCGGCCATCATGTTCAAAGGTCCAGCAGATAATACTTTACAATTATAACACATATAATGTTTGGCATATATATAAAAATTAGAAATTTCATAAACATTGTAGAAACTTGACAGTTGCGTCGCAGAGTTTTTGTTGTATTGCATCTACGGTGCTCGGGAGACATCTTATTTTTGATGGAAATGATTGTAAACGAAATCGCTAGCTGAAAGTTGATTTCGCATAATTTATTTTGTATAGAAATCCAAAATAGGAATAGCCATGTCCTAGGTGGCTCGCAAACTATAATTTGCTGCCTTATCAACCGGCCTAGCATAAAAAACTAACTTGTATAAACTTTATTTTGCGTGGAAATCGCGAACTAGAAATAATCATGTTCCAGAGGAGTCATAAGCTGTGATTTGCTGCTTGAGCGCTGATTGGGTAGCAGATTAACGTGGAACTAGAATAAAAGCCAAGCACACATACTACATTTATCTTAATAATAATAATTTAGTTAAGTAGCGCCTAAACATCCACAAGTATAACTGCCTGAATTCAAGCTCATATGACTGAACGTCATCAGTTGCTAAGATATTTGTTTGTTAATTTACCAATTGAATATCAATAGTTACTATTTGTTTAAGAAAGACCAACCGCCAGAGGTTTAACGAATTCCAACCGATAACGATAACTTTTTGTACCGGTCCGAAATAACCCAAACGCCGGTGTTACTTTAAACCGATCCGGCTGCACTATAACTGATAAACTAGCACGACATCTAATATTAGTTAACATTTTTCCGTAAAAGCCGTAACTACATGTGTGTGTCAGAGAGATCATATTATTTAAATTTTTGGAAAGCGACCACAATATTTCTTGTGAATGAGTATGAAATAACAATATCAGAAAACATTGTGAGAAGTGCCTAGACTCAAGTGTTGAAAGAATTTTGACCGACTTTTATTTCTAAAAAAAATTTATAACTTTAAATAATCGTCTTTCTCCAAGCTCAGGTGTGAGGGAGTAAAAATTTTATCCCGACATAATTTAATATGTTATTGTACAGACTTTGAAACGTGTTTAAACATATTCTGTCGAAATCTTTTTTGAGATTTTTACTTTCAATTTTTTCTTCGACAGTTCAGAGGGTGTGGGGGAGTAAACTTTTTATTCCTAACGACAAAATTTAATGTGGTTTTACACACTTTAGAACATATTTTAAATATATATTGTAGAAAAGATTTTTCGAAAATTTTACGGATTTTTTAGTCTAAATTCTACTGAAAAATGGCCAAGTTCGAAAATGGCTACGTGTGGTTGGTGCATATAACTGTTACATATGTATATATAAACTGTTATATATATATATATATATATATATATAAACTTTACAATGGCCTATATGATACGATCCGCATTTTACACTCTTTTACGGAAGTCTTAGAGTGAAATTCTTTGCTATAGTAATAAACGTATGCAAGATTTTATTTCATTTATGGTAAATACAGAATCATTACTTCTTAAAGATACTTTTTTCGTCCGAAGATTTTTACTCTTCTCTTGAAGTTAGAAATAGTGAAACCACATAATTTTAGAAAAATAATTTTCCTACACTTATTTTTTGATGCTACATGCTAAAATCAAGGATGGCAGTACTTATCAATTCGTTGGAATTGATTTTTTTTTCTGAGGTGATTATTTTTTGTGGAAAGTGTAAAAGAATTACTGCCATTTACAATTAAGCTTTCCCGCACACAAAACAATTATTTTTTGGTCTTATTTTAAGGAAGAACACTTTAAGCCGCCAGTTATTATTAAGATGTTCAGTGTTTTTTGTGCTATGCCACATAGCTTAGACCATTAGGAATAACAGTTAGAAGCAATTAATCTATAGTTAGTAAGGACTAGAATGTTTAAAAATATTTCCGGAATATTCGTATAATATACTTATTCCTGGAATATTCTCAAACATGTTCGAAGAATCATTCTTAATTCAAATAAATCGTTAGGAGAAAATATGGTACATAGAACATTTTGAAGTTCTTCTGCTCAGAAATCAAAGATATAGAATATATTTCAAGAATTCATTACCGGACGAACGTTTTTATGAAAATATTTGTAGAATATTCTGCTTTCATGCACTTAGGTCTAGCTACGCCAAACTAAAAGAATAGAAACTATCAAGCGGTTATAGCCTCTATACATTTTAGTAGCTTTAAGTTGAGAAAGAAATAGCTCTTCTTATGATACAAAAGAATAGGAAACCTTGTTACGCTGTAGAGATATAAGTAGGACTGCTGAAGTATTGGAATAGAGACAGTTTACAGGATATACGTCTATGAGAATGGTAATTAGATTTTCTCTTGAATATTCATACATTCAAGCTGTATTTCACTGAACGTGACAGTTATCTGACGTTATGTAAGCAATGGATTTCGATTCCAATTGTAATTGATCTAAGCTAACGCATAAGTTTTATGAAATCCTATTTTCTAGGATTTTTCTAGGTAATTGTATGACTGCCTAGATTTTCGAACGGGATACAAACTTGTCTTTTAGTTATCAACAAAACTGGTATTTCTTTGAGACAAAACTTTTCAGATGTGTTCATATATTAATTTCACTTCTAGGGAACTTCTGCTGACTGTATTTTTCATGTAGGGATGACAGGTTAACGGCGTGTTCACCTTGTATTTTTTGCATGCAAGCTATGTAGTACTTGCTCAGAATTGAAATATTCAAGTTCCGTTTTCAGATAATTTGCCTTCGTGAACGCTTATTAATTGTAAAATTTTGAACTTCTTCAAATATATATTAACTTGATCATATTCAGCTATTTTTTGTTGTTCATAGTTTTTTTATTCTTCTCATCTCTGTTGGTATCCTTATTCTTGTAGCTTTTGAAAGATAAATTTTGTTGAACCAAATTGAAATCAGTAAAAATGCATTTCGACGTCGTTTCTACAACATAATAGTTTAATCGCTCTTCCAGGGTGAGAATATAAAACTGTACACTTTCCTTTTTGTACGAATTTGACAAGCTATAACGACAAAAACGTATAACATTTTGCCTATGATTTATTTGGCGCCATATTTAGCGTCTTTTAACCTTTTAACCATATTTAGCGCGTTCTAGCAACTTTTTGGTTTGGTGCTGATGTGGTACTTTTTTCTTCTGCAGTTGTAATCACTGATCGCAGCGGCTGTTAACGATTCCTTATGTTGTTCACCTTTGTCACTGTTACTGGTAACAGTTCCATTTCCCTTTGCAATGGTGTCTTGGCAGCGCGTCTGTTTTAGTTTAAATAATAATTTGTAATGATTATCAGTGTGAGAAATATTTAACAAATTTCAGAAAAACCTTTTGTAAATATACTCTCATGACATGATGATGAGAAATACTAGTCTTTTCACTTTAGGAAAAATAAGATTGTTCACCAGCAATTGAAAGAGTAAAAAGTAGCTGTAAGATATATTTCCTCTAGATATAATAATTGGCACTTTTATTTAATCTATTACTAATATAAATCTCTCCTAGACGAAATAAGTTTGTTTATTTATCACATTTTAATCAGGTAAAGCTGTAAACTAATTGCTATTGCACAAAAGTTACGGCATTACATTGCAATTGTTGATGAATATTCTTTTGTAAAATAATGAAGTAAGACCAACACGTCTGCTATTAAACAGCTGCTGTAGGCCTTTAAATAAATTTAACTGGAACACGTCTGAGTTCAATACATACTGTTTCAGGTATAATTTCTTCCTTGGACTCAAAATTACACTATCATTGCGAAGGGGAAATTTAAATAAGAGAAGAAGAGGCTCTTCAATAATTTGAAATTAATTAAATTGTTTAACAGACGACAAAGAGTATTTTTGATATGGGAGACGGAGGGTTAAAGATGTACATAATTAATCTTAGTTTTGTATGGAAATTATGTATTAATTTATATAGGAGTAGAACTACTCGTTTTATATTCCTTAAAAGCGAATATCTAAGATCAATTTTCCAATAGTTTGCCTTGGAGAACGTTTATTGTATTGAAAAGGTTAAAATATCATCAAATATATATTAACACGATCATATTCAGTCACTTTTTAGTTGTTCATGGTTCTTTTTTCTTTTCACTTCTATAAGTATACTAGTAAGCTTATTCATGTAGTTTGTGAAAAAGAAATTTTCTTTCTTTGAACAAAATTCAAAATAGAAAAATTGCTTTTTAACGTCGCCTCTACGAATACAATATAGTATTTTGTCGTCGAATCATGTGATTGACCAGTTCAATTTTTGTCATAGTCTTGATTTCATTTTCTTTTTTGTTTGTGCATTCGTTTATTTAGTGCTTTATCTCTCTCTTCATAATTCTTTGCTCTTAAATGACTCTTATTCTTTAACTCGTTTGTGCATTCAGTATTGAACTTTTACACATATAATTTAAGACTCAGTGATTATAAACATTACGCTCCATAGATTTTACTAAAATTTGAACACCGTGTTTTTGCTAGTGTTTAATACATTTGTATATCAGTTTTATTTCATGTATAAGGACTGGCTGAACTTCAACCAGCTAGGTTGCACTAAGAAAATTAATCAGAAAAATAGACATACATACGCAGAGAAAGAGAGGGAGAGAAGAAGTCATTTTACAGGGTAGAAACTAAATTAGAAATTAATAAGAACGAATTAATCTCTAACAGCCTTCATCATTAATAAGAAGGATTTATTAAGCTTATTTGAAAAATGTAGATTTCAAGAGATGTAATAATATAAGATTGCAAAGACAACTTTGTTGAATCTCCATTTTTATGACTTTTGGTATTTTAAGGAAAATGTTGATTGTAATATAATAATATGAGAATATAATTTTAACTTTTAGTTATCAGAGTAGGTTAGGAGTACTGCTACAAGTTCATAAACTAAGTTCGACTCTATACTTTTCAGCGGAAGATGCAAAACCGTGCGGAGTGACATTATACAAGGCTGCGGAATATTAATGGTATAAACCATGACGTGATATTGCGCAACGCGTGGTTTCTACGCAATCAGTAATATGCTTTCTTTTATCAGCAAATATATTAGGTATATACATTTAGTAGTAAATATTTCTAGTTAAAACTAAAATAGTAAAAATTATATTTAATAATACTCTTCAAGAATTTTTATAAGTTGATCACTTCTACAAGAATCTGTTCATAGTTGGAGGGGGTGAATAAAAGAGAATAAGTATTTCGCAAAGAATAAACTCAAAGTAGGTATTATTTTTATATGAATGATCTGATCTAAAATAAAATATACTTCATTTTTTGATCAAAACACATGTAAAAGATAATTAAGCATGCACAAACTTTACAATTTAGGAATATAAAAGCGCATTTATGAAAGTATATTTATCTCCTAAAATTTCAGGTCATAGTATTCTATATGTGCAATATAAGTATTTTCCCTCTAAGTTGAATATGTGTAGCAGTTTTGAAAGTTATTTCAAATGATATACATGAATATAAATTTTTTTCTTAGTAGAATATGTATAGCAGTTATGAAACAAATTTCATGATTTGTATTTATAGATCACCTTACAATATTTTTATTACAAATAATTATAGAAAAGTTTCTTAAAACCTTCAATACAAAAATTATTACCTTTAAAATATTATGGAAGATGTTCAATTTTTAAACTATTATGTTCTATATGATTTCCAAAATTTTAGTAATAATATTATTTTTCTCAATTCAGCACAAGGTAAGATTTTTTATATTCACTTTCTTTCTATATCAATCTCAAAGGATATAGAAAACTTTATGTGAAAAGTATACATAAATATTATTTTTTAACAGCTTCAAATTTCTTCATAGAAAAAATTTCAAAACGTTAAACTATTTTAATCTTTCAAAGGCTAAAGTACATAAATATCTACTTTTACTTTTCAGAAACTTCAAATTTCTTCAAAGAATCACACAGTTTTAAATATTCCCTATCAGGTTCGGCATTATTATCTTTTGCGATCTGATATCATCTTCTTCAACTATTAGTAAGGTATAAAGAGTATATTTAAAAATCTCGATATTATCAAAATATTCATGTTTTAGTATACAAACATAATAAATTTCAAAAAGATTAATAGGATCCATCAACAATCTCCATGTACGCCTCGTCGAACAATTTTCTTCACCTGCAGAAAAATGACACAGTCATGTGTGCTTTGAATAGCAACTTTGTAAAAAGTTTACACAGATCAGAGGAAAATTTTTGTTTTCCTAATTGTCAATGGCTTCCTAATTACACTTTTCATGAATTATAATATTTAAACATCGACAAGAATATACACTTTTTTTACACATGGAGGGCGACAGAGTGCGGTATATGATGATTCAATAATATTTTTTTCTTTCCTCCTCACTATTATCACAAATCTCATCAATGTCTGAAATAAAATTCAGTTCTACACTTGACGTAGATTCACTATGCGATATAGCAGTACATGTCATTTCATTATTCCGCTCAGCATGTTCCACATTTATAAATGAAAAATAATCATCATCACTATCTGATGTAAATAACACTTCTAAACTTGACAACGAAGTACTATTAGAAATATTTGGAGATGAAAATTCATTTTGCCATGTTTTTCTCACTACTTGGATATTCAAAGAAGTGTATGTGACTTGATAAGTCAATTGGTCTACTTACACTTTTGATATTTAAACCACAACTGAACAGTAATATTTTAAGTATTCAAGTCAGAACTTATTCTAACTAGATCCAGCTTACTCTAAATATCAATGAAGACAAAGTTAAGAATTGTATAAATAGAAGGTCTTAGCACAGTCCACGTTATTACTTACTTTCCACCGAACATCTGCATCCCTAAAAAAATCAAGTCCTAGCATGCTCTGCGTGCACCTGCAAGCTACTTTGTTAACTCCTATGCCAAACATATGGTCACTCTTTTGTTTAAAAAAGATCTTTTTTTCCAGTTGCAAAACAGCTTGTTCCCTCCTCCTGAGCACCACAGGTGAAAAACAACAAAAACATGTTCTTGTACATAAGAATGTGAGAAAGAAGAAAAAAATAAGAAGTCAAAAACATCTTCTATTCATTGTTTGCTTAAATAAAAACTACTAGGTCCATAGCTGATCTGTATATTAAGCATATAACATATAAAACTAAAACTTATTTCCTTATTTCATAAAGTAAAACTTTCTTCAGTTACTATTTTCTTAAATGGTTTAAAATGAGATTTCACTTGTTTAAGTTAGAATTCTAACTTGATATTATTGTTTTAAAATTTAACTTTTAAAAAATTTAATCAATGTTAGAAAGTTTAAAGAATAGTTTATTATGTTCGAGTTATAACAGAAATTCAGAATAAGATAATCCTATTTTTGTAACTTAAAATTTAAAATAATGATTCTTAACTTAAATTTTATTTTATTTTATTTTATTTTAGGATAGTCTTGGAAATTAAGACCGTTGCAGCTGTTAATATCGTGGAATAAGATGAATAATCCATTGCTAATCTTGAAGATATAGAGCAGTCTACGTTACCTGTTTCCGCTGGTACTACTACTACTACTACTACTACTGCTACTACTAGTACTACTGGTGATTATGCGAGAGCAGCAAATATTGAATATTCATTTGAGAGTGATGAAAAGAATGTATTAAATGAAGATATGGTATTCAAAGAAGTTGTTAGTGTTCTTCCCTTTAATGAGGGACACTAAGAACTAGTCGTCAGAAAAGTTATCAGTATTTTCTCACTTACTGAGGATATAACAAACGACTTAGAGTGATTGTTCCCCTATTTGTGTGATTGGTGATTGTAGTTGGAAGGCTATAAAGGAATGGTATCCTGTAAACCCTCAAGGTGTCATTATGTCATGGATATTTTTTTCAAATTTCATCAAAAACAATTCCATCCTTGAAGAGTCAATTTTCCATAGTCGTGCAGTGAATAATATTTTAGTGGAAGAACTAAGAGACATATTTGAAGAATATAGTGTACACCATCAGATTTCCGATGAACAGAGAAAGAGAATATTCTTCAAAGCATTGAATTATACGGTAATCAATAAATTCGAAGAAATCAAAAAGACTTGTTACAAAAAAATGTATTCACCTGTAGATTAAAACAAAATTGGTTGTTTATTGAAGAAAGAAAGAATTGTTATTGTTTATAAGGAAAATAAGATATTTTGTATATCTCTATTTTATTTAAGTTGTGTAAATATTATTCATTTTTTGCACTTTCTTTTATTAAGAAATTTATTAGTATTAATAATTCTCCGTCTCAAGTTTAAAATAAGAAAACTTGTTTCAATTCTATATTATTATCTTACAAATGTGAACGTAAGTGTGATGAATGAGTGTGAAATTATCAGTAGAAAGTGTTAACAATATACATCTAAGAATATTTAAGTATACATTTTCTAAATTTACAACTAAGTATTAAATTTGTATTAACAAAGTTTTTATTATTTACTAAGTTATTTTTAAAACTTTCAAAACCAAGTTTTTTTGTGAAATTAAAATTTCAAGATTAATAAATAGTAAATAATTTTAGTTAATCAAAATTTTATTTTGTTTATATTCTTCTGAAACTTAATTAATTTTACTTTAACAAGGATTTTAATATTTTCAAGCTATACATTTCTTAAAAGTTTCAAAACAAAGTTCGGTTTGTGAAAATAAAATTTTCAAGTTTAATAAGTAGTAAATCATTTTTAGTTAATCAAATTTTTATTCGTTTATTTTCTTACTGTATCATATTTATTTTGGCTTAAACAGTTTTTCTTTTTCTTAAAAAGTTTTAAAAACAAAGCCTTACTTCTGTGAAATTAAATTTGCAACTTAACTTATTGATTATACTTAAACAAAACCTAATATATCTTTTTCTTTTCACCATTGAAATTTCAACGAAGTTATATATTTTGCACTTAAAGTTTATGAAAGTAATTTTCTTGATGAAATTTTTATGTAGGCTAACAATTAGAAAATATTTTAGTGGGATATATGTTTAACAAAAAGTTTTATAAAAATATAATGTATTTTGTAAAATAATATTTTAGTTAAACAAAAAATAAAGTTTATGAAAGTAATTTCATTTGAAAATTTTTATGTAGGTTAATAATTATAAAAGTTTTAGTGATATATTTTACTTAAACCGAAGTTTAATAAAAAAGTATAATGTATTTTACAAAATAATATTTTAGTTAAACAAACAAAAATATTTTAAATTATTTTACTTCTGTAATTTATTTATTACTTAAAGATAAGAATTTTACTTAAAACTTTTCCTTTCAAATAGAAATATTCCATTATTAATATGGTGATTTATTCAATAATTAATGAAATTATTACACTTTCATTAAAATATCAATCAAAGCTAGGCCTGGTAATCTACGAACATTCCCGAATAACCTTCGGTTGAGTCTGCAAAAGCAATTTCTAATTGAATCCCGTTTAGCAGGCAAGGGAGGCGGGAGGGTAATAGCCAATGACAGCCCTTCTGGGCTTTGATGTCACAAACCTCACGGCCAATCAGAAGCCAAGAAAAAAGGGAAAATTGTCCACATATACTACTGGGGTTTATACTTTCAGAGAATTTTGGGGAAATGTATGTCAGAGTGTAAGTGTGGGTTGCAAAAATGTCAGTGCGTGATGACAACTTTAACATTAAGTAATAGAATATAGTATTGTCTTTGATTTCGTGTTCTTTCACCAGGACTGTAATCTTCAATGTCTCCTCTATGCAACGGTGTGCTGAAATCGCCTTTGTTGCAATTATAAGAGATGTTATAAGTCAATTAGCGTCGGAAAGTGTATTCTAAATGTGCGTGACGCGTGGAATCGTTCTACCTTCGTTTATAATATTCTCAATTAGCTTTTGTGCAGTCCATTTACAAGCTTTTGCTTTCGCCATTCATCGCATTTTCTCTATTAACATCGTTTCTTCTAATCTTCCTGAATATTCTGTATTATTTTTCAGACCCACCAAAGGATCAGAAGGGAAAATGTACTTTTTCATATTTGGTCCTGGGTTGTATTGGTCAGAGACTTCGAGAGGTGAGTGTTTCAAAAAGTTCGAAGCCAAGAAACAATAAATAAATAAATAAATAAAAATGAAATAGGTTAATAAAGATTGATTATTTTTGTCAAGAATTAAAGTGTTTGGAAAAAGTAAACTTTGAAATCAGTAACTCATATTACATTCTTAGTTTTAACACGATTGATGAATTTCAGACAACAGAAATTAAAACAATTTTCATACCTGACACAATAATAGCACAACCAGCACAACTTCTCGATGGATAATAAGCAAGAAATTACTGTCATATAGCAAAGAACGGAATAAAATACGATCAACTTTATAAACGTAGTATGTGTGACATAGAAAACGCGACACCATTACAATTAGTGTTGCCGACGAGACGATATTTAGGCTGTCTCGTCTCGAAAAGATGTGTATTTTGCATTACGAGAGCACTGTCTGGTCTCATTTTCTATAACCATTTTCTCTGCCTCGTCTCATTTCGTGGCAACACTAATTACAATTCTGTTTCTGACTTTAAGTCCTTTGAAATGCAAAGAACGTAACGTATTTCAACACCAAAAACGGAAATGGGGGATTCATAGAAAACTCAGGAGAAAACCCTTGCACTAAAGAGCAGAATAATAGCTACTTGGAAACCCGACAGTCTAGCAGATTAGTTGAATTGAAGATTTGTAAAAACAAAAACAACAATAGTCAAAATTTTTCAGGACAGCAGCAAGAAAACACCCTACCGAATTTCTTAATTGGGCTGAAATGCACTAAATTTCTGATATAGTCTGGTCACCAATAACTGTGAACATATTATTATGTCGACCCTAGAAGGCAAAGGATACAATGCAGTAAATTTAGTCCCCCAAACTGAAAATACTGACAGAATCCCTGGTTGATACTTGTTAGTTGAAGAACTGTTATAACGTCCAAGCTGGATTAGTGAGAATCAAAGGGCGGGATATACAGTTTTTTGTTAAGAGGTTTCCAAAGTTTTGTGGACTCCAGCGTGATTTGAATCCGTGACCGCGCGCATAGTTAGCGGGTGCGCTGATCTCTCGACCATAAGTGCGTATTAAAGTTAGATCATTGGGGATCTAATTCTGGATCTTTGGACCTACTACTGCCTAGTTAGTTTCATTAAAATTATACTCTCAGAACTTAACATTGAATTATTCACTAACTTTGTAGTGACTATCTACTATCACTATTCAGTATCTACGTCACCAACTTACTTTATTAGCACAACTGACTCAACTAAACTCTGGGAGCATTAAGTTTAATCCAGGGCTAAAAATTGTCAGCCCCACAGGAACTCGGCAAACTTTCGCTAAAATGTAGGGATGGTTTACCAAATAATAATAATAATAATAAACTTTGATCCCAACCTGGGAGTAGAGTCCTGCAAACCCAGGCTCGCATAAGCTAGGTCGACCCATGTAGGCCACTACTATTAAAATAAACTTGGTATTATTAAAATAAATAAATAAAATATTTACTATGATGTTTTCTATAAGGTCTAAAAGCCTGGGAAACAGCAAAAAATAAAAAATAAAGAACTAAACGGGGTAGTGGTCTGTACGGGCCGGGCCGGCTGGTGTGGACGGTTTGCAGGACTCTACCTAGGATCCATAGACCAGGAGCCTATATATACTGTGCTTCGGCTTGTGACGTTACTCACATTTGTTCAATGTAATTAAGCAGCTTTGTTTGTTTTCTATCGTATGTACCGCCCCTGAATTCATTTGTATAGATTTTCTTTTAAATCATATATGAGAATATTTTGTGCGGAAGGTTACATAATAACTTCTCTTTGAATATATAGTGCGAACCGTAAAATGATAAAAAGTCTTTTATGTTTGTAGACCAAAAGGTAGAATTCGGATACAGCGAAATTGTAATACATGTGTATGTATGTGATCAACATTCAAATTTCTTACGCGGATGAATACCAACGGAAAAGGAACAAAACAAGGAACTATTTTCGGATGTAAAGGTAAAAGAATTACTGAATAACTAATGCAAGTAAAATCATTACAAAAAATATCAAATAGTGCCTGTGCGCATGAATCTAACTCAGAACTACATTTTGTCAGTGTAAGAATATGTGACACGGCATTTGTATATAAGATTTCCTTGGCCTTCGAGCAGAACCACATGGAGCTCCCTTGCTTGACGTGTCTCTTCTTCGGACAGCAGCCCGCTAATAAACCTATACCATTAAATACTCTTATACCATTAAATTGACTTTGCTTTATAACCTTATTCATCAAGAATACTCTTCGGAATTGTGTTCTATAACCAATTCTCTGCTTCGGCCAGTCTTCACTTAGCCAGGCTGGGGTTTCTACATACGCTCTAAGCGTTGATCAGTCTTCAACCTAGGAAGGTCATCGTGACCCTTAGACTTCTACCAATCTTCACCTCAGGCAGGTAGTGGTTCCCAACCTACTCCTTGCTTCGGCCCGTCTTCTCTTTAGGTAGGCAGGAGTACTCAACACATAATCTGACGTTGATTTGTCTTCACCTCAGGCAGATCATCGTTACCCTTCGCTCATCTTCGTTTCAGGCAAGCAGTGGTTCGCAACCTTTACCTGGGCGGCGACTAGTCTTCACCTTAGGCAGGAAGTCGTCACTCTTGGCTCCAACCCGTCTTCACCTCAAGCAGGAAGGGGTCATTAAGCAAACACCTAGCTTCTTTCCGTCTTCACTTCAGGCAGACAGTGGTTCTCAGTCTTTCCTTGGTGTCGGCCAGTCTTCACCTTAGGCAGACAAACACTATCCTTAGCTTCAGCCAGTCTTCACCTTAGGCAGGAGGAAGCGACAGCCGAAAATCCTGACTCCAACCCGTCTTCACTTTAGGCAGGAAGGAGTTACGAAACATATCCTCTACCATCCTTGGGTGTCATCCAATTTTCACCTTAGGCAGGAGGACACTACTTTTGCTCCAACCCGTCTTTACCTCAGACAGGAAGGAGTACTCATTACCTATTTTCTCTCTTGTACTAATAAGATTTTGGCTTTCAGCACCGCGAATCGTTTATCCCGCGCCCATAGCCGAGGTATAATTAATATAAGAGTTATATATATTCTCCTGGGGTCGTAATTGCTGTATATAGTGGATAGGGTAGGACATTCCCCTATAGCTAGTACTCCCTGATCCATTAGAAAATTGGCGGCCAGCGCGTGGAGCCTCATCAGAAATCTCTCTGGTTCTTTACAGACTCTTCTGCATGTTGTATACGAGTAGACTTGAGAAGTTTCAGCAGTGTTACCCTTCGGTAAACTTCATTTTATATGGGCCAGTCTAGTAACTTTTGACTTCGGCCCGTCACGATGCGACCCTATACACGAAGTGAAAATCCACAAACAGCCATGCCCCTGCCGTAACTTGAACCCGGGACCTTCGGCACTGTTGTTCTTATAGCAAACCCAATTTTATCGTACATTTTCGGGTTTCTTCTATATTCTGTGGGTTCAGTGGCCATACATGATGCATCGTTGCACTCTGTGTTCTACTACCTTTCTAACGATGCATAATTCATGCCCTCCAGTAGTGGAGGGACACAGAAGGCGCATACATTAACGTTTATGTATTATCTTGCAATAAAACTTACAGGGTACACACGAATTTCTATATTCTATCGTATGTTTGGTCACCTTATGTTGTATAGCTGTGGGTGGCTTTCCCATATTTTCGGCACAAATATATTTCGTATGCACTAGAGCATTTTTTTGAGCTCCGTTAATGCACAGTGTTGCTAGCCTACGAAATATTTCTTCCAAATATTCCAAATTCAAAATTTTCAGACTTTTTCTCATCATCTTCTATCTCCTGGGGCCGACAGGCATAAATGTTATCTCTAGCTCATTTACATATACGGATGCTTATCAGAATAATGGAAACACCTGTAGTTGGCAACACGTCAGATGTATGGGTTGGCAGTGGTGTCGTGGCGACCGCAGCGCCAGACTGCTGGTGGTGGTGTGTTAGGTCGGTCTCCATACTACGTCAGGCGTCGTGGAACAGGAGTGTGCAGTGGCTGCAGCAGACGGTGGTAGTGTAAAATGGGAGACCTCTCAGAGTTTCAAAGAGGGCAAATTGTTGGTGCGCGGTTATGTGGAGTGAGTGTGACGCCAGTGGCTAGTGTGTTAGGTGTGTCGCCAGGGACAGTGTCGAAGGTGATGACGGCCTACACAACACACGGGAAAACCACATCGGGGAAGCTGAACAGTGGGCGGAAGAAAAGCATCAGTGACAGGGCACGCCGGGTATTAAAGCGCATTGTCACGCGGAACCGTCGTGCCACTGCGGCGCAAGTGACGGAGGAACTCAATCAGCACCTCCCCCAACCTGTTTCGACAATCACAGTCCGCCATGAATTACATGACATGAACTTACGGGGTCGTGTTGCACGGGCCAAACCTCTCATCAGGGACCAGAACGCTTTAGCACGCCGCAAATGGTGCCGCGACCATGCAACTTGGACTGTTGACGACTGGAAACGTGTGGTATGGTCGGATGAGTCACCATTCACCCTATTCCAAACCACGGGCCGTGTTTATGTGTGGAGAACGCCCAAAGAAGCGTATGATCTGCAGTGTCTCCGCCCAACTGTGAAACATGGCGGCGGCACGGTGATGCTGTGGGCCGCAATATCATGGTTTTCATTGGGTCCTGTGGTCACACTTCGCGGACGCATCACTGCCAACGATTATGTCGCAATTTTAGGAGACCACTTGCATCCTATGGTCCGGATGTTGTTCCCGGACAATGACGCCATATTCCAGGATGATAATGCACCCATTCACACAGCTGGAGTTGTTGCAGCGTGGTTTGAGGAACATCGGGATGAAGTTCAACACCTCCCTGGCCCGCCCAATCCCCAGATCTCAACATAATTGAACATCTGTGGTCCATCTTGGTAACACGACTCCGGCGACGATTTCCACCTCCATCCTCTCTCACAGAACTGGCCGATGCCCTGCACGAGGAATGGTGTAATATTCCACTTGCTACCATTCACTACCTCTATGCCTCCATCCCACGTCGCATCAAGGCTGTTCTGAAGGCGAAAGGTGGCCCGACACCATATTAATATGGTAAGTTTTCTTAACATCTTTTGCCGGTTTCTAAGGTTTATGTTCTCTAGCAGACAAACGCGACCTTACACGGTCGAATGTTTGAACCGAAACACTTGCCTTGTTCGAGCCCTTGGCTTTTTGAGTTCACATCAGAAATGTAGCGAATTTCAGCCAAAATATGGAATTTGGAAGGGATATTTTCCTTCTCTCATGAACAATTACAGTTTTGACTACTGTTATTCTTGTAAAAACAATCTTTAAATCTATGATTTTGCTCTAGCAGAAGGTAGAGAGTAACCGTCATGGTATCTAGTAAGCATAGCATCCCAAAATTCATCTGGTGCCAATGTAGATTATGCGTTATGATTTCCAGAAATCCTAGGAATAAGTGTACCTGCATGTAGGAAAGGAAATATGAAACTAGAGAAACCCACTGGAAAACCTTGGGTGAAGAACAACCAGTATTTCTCGTATGAATGTTGGAAAATACATTTCAAATTATATATATACATATATATTTTCAGAGAAAAGATTATCCAGGAATCATCATATTTCATCTAATATTCACGGCTGGATGAAAGTCTCCCTTTTTCTTTCCACATATCTTGGTCTGCTGCTACCCTCATCCATTAAGCTCTTTAAAAAACCTCGATTTCATCTACTCATCTCGCATTTAGACGTTATCTCGGAATATATTAAATTAAACAATGCAATTATTTCTACACAGGGGAAATAACAATATCGTTATTGTATTAAAGGAATGCATAACGGTCGTGAAATATGAAAATGATAAATCAGTGTCGGGGTTGTCAAGACAACTGGCTTCAATGAACCATGAAATCATAAAGCAAATATCATTACACAACCATATTTGTGAAATAGATAATGAGTATGAAACATACCACATACTTAAAAATAGAACAAAATTAAGCACGAGTAATGGCAGTGTGCCAATAGAATTGGTAAATGTACTAGAAAAAAAAAAAATTTTATACCTTGCAACATTTCTGTCAACTGAAAATTAGATTAGTACCAGACCCAGGCTGGTCTTGAAACGTACTATATACCAAGTAAAATATTAATAAAGAGGATACTATTTTTAATAGTAAATTATGTTTCATCGTAATCTATTTCACAATTGAAAATTTCAACTTAAAGTGGGTTTGAGAATCATAGGAGTAAAACTCAATCGTAGTTATTAAAGATATACAAGTTTGAACCAAAATGACATGCACAGTAACTTTCTTTACTTTCTTCGCTTTAAAATAAAAATGTTGAAACATGTGCTGTTCACTGTAAGGTAGCTTACATTTACTTTTGTAACTCAAAATAGAATAAATAAGTTCTTCCTTGAATTTTTTGGTTTATATACAATCTTAAGTCAATTTTGAGTTTTCAATTTTCAAACCTAATTGAAGAGTACAGGAAAAACAGTGGATGTTCAAAATTAGTTTGTTCTTCTAACAAGTAGTAAACAATGACACTAACCGCTAAGAAAGTTTCAATACAATAACGCAAATCCACAAGCTATAGCGGTTTTTAGAATAGAAAGTACATGGGAGTAAATGGGAGAGTCGGACTTTAAAATGCGTATTACAAGAAATCACCTTTCACGGACATGTCCCTTTCTTTCCATGTAATTTTCAATTTGCATAGCAGCTACACATACCACACATTATCTACTAATAAACTCAACATTCCTGAGCATCTCCACGTTAGTTAGGTATTTAATAATGATCTTCATATGGTTACCATATTTTCAAGCGTCTACTAGATAGTGATATTTGGTCAAGTGAAGGCAAGAAAATCTCGTTGTTTACTGCAAAAACAAGACAAGTTAAGAAACCAAGTTCTGCAGAAATAAATGAGATTTTCTAGAACCTTTGCAGACATTTTGTAGAATGGTTGCGTGCGAATACTTTCACCACAAACGTTTTTTTTTCATTTATGCAAACGTTGCAATTAGCTGTGTTCGCATATAACCAAGGCAAACTGACTTGCTTTGTTATTAAAGAGAGTCTTTCAATTTTTCAACATTACTTACTTAATTTAAACAAGTTAATGTATTCGTTTAGTATTCATGTTAATACAAAATACTGTTAATTTATGTTTCAGAATTGTCCAGAACAATATAAAACTGATTATGGTAAGCATACTTTAGACGCTACACTATTCTCTATTCTAGTACTAATCTTAGTTTAACTTATAAAATTCTTGCATTTCAAAATATGGAAATAACAAAAAAGTAAAGAAACCATAGAACTGGTTAGAAAGCTGTATATTCTCTAAATATTTCTACTATCTGTTGCCAGGTCTTACAGAGGAGAGGAAAAGGTATTTTGACAAACCTCTTAATGTACACAACGGAGAAGAAACAGAGGAATTTAAAATCTATACAGCAGAACCGTGGATACCCGAACCTAGCGAGATCGAGGTTGAAATGTCAGTAAAGAAATTAAAATTTCAAATCACGAGGAATACACAATATTCCAGCCGAATTAATTAAAACGGGAAGCACGTCACTAATAAAGGAACTGGATAAATTGATAAGTACTATATATGGAGAAAGCTTCCAAAGGGATGGAAAACCTCAATAATGGTTCCGGTTTATAAAAAACAGCGATAAAACGGACTGTAATAATAAACAGCGGAATCTCATTACAAAGTACTGAGTAATATCCTGCTAACTCGCCTAAGCTAATACGTAGATAAAATAATTAGAGATTACCAATGTAGATTTAGAAGAAATAGATCCACGTTGGACCCTATTTTCGCCTTGAGACAAATCTTAGAGAAGAAATGGGAATACAATGGGACTGCTCACCAGTTATGAATCGATTTTAAGAAAGAATATGACTCTATCAAAAGAGAAAAAAACTGCAATATACTAGTACAATTTGGAATTCCCAAGAAACTTGTTCAGCTAGTGAGGATGTGTCTCAGCGACCCCATAACAGAGTACGGATAGGCAAAAACATGTCAGAGAGTTTCGAGATTCGCAACGGATTGAAACAAGGTGATGCCTTGTCTCTATTGCTGTTTAACTTTGAGCTAGAATATACGATTCAGAAAATAAACGAGGACAAAAAGGGACTAACATTTAATTGCTTGAATCAACTGTTCGTATAGGCGGATGATGTAGATTTAATAGGGGACGATATATATGCACTACAAAGTAACACCGATATCTTAGTACAAGCGTGCGATGAGATAGGTCTACTGGTAAACATAGAGAAAACAAAATATATGGTAACAACCCGAAACACTGATAATCAAGGAAAAAGACATAAGAATTAAGAATGAGAACATTGAGAAAGTAAACAAATTTAAATACTTTGCTGGATATGTAACAAACAAAAACGGGGTTACGGAAGAAATAAAAAGTTACTTATCATCAGGCAATGCATGTCTCTACTCAGTTCATAAATTCCTAACCTCGCAATTAATATCAAGGAAATTGAAATATACAGAACGGTTATTTTGCAGGTAATACTTTACGGTTGCGAAAGTTGGAGTACGACCCTAGCAGATGAACATAAATTCCGTGTGTTTGGAAGTAAGGTTTTGATAAAGATATACGGGCCGAAACGGGACGAGATGACTGGGGAATGGAGGAGACTGCATAATTAAGAACTTCACGGACTTTACGACTAACCCGATGTTGTAAGAATAATGAAATCGCGACGGCTAAGGTGGGGAAAAACAAAGATTATATTCCATCGTGGTTGGCAAACCGGAGGGAAAGAGACCGTTAAGAAGACCGAGACAGCGTTAGGAGGATAATATTGGAAGTGTTGTAATACATATATTACTTTATTATATAATTATGTAATTTTATATGTAAATAAAATATTTTTAGTTTTAAATAACAAATCACAAAGGAAAAAAAAATATTCGAGAACAGGTGTTCGTGATGAAAACTGGCTTGATCCTGCTCAGGATAGAATCCTGTGGCGAACGTTTGTTACTGCAGCCGATGAACTTGCTAGTTTTGTAAGCCATAGAGCAAGTAAGTATCTGTTGCCAGGTGAGTAGGCGTAAAACATACCACACAGCTGGTTATGTCTTTATGCAAAAACTCACAATGGTCGATACCATTTAACTTTTACGAAATATTGCTATAATTTCACACCTAACAACTTCATCTTCTGTAGGCAAAGGTTTTATTTAATTTTAGGTCTATCTTTTTCCAATGGACTCTTCTTGCTTTTGAGTTTGATATAACTGTAGACAAATAGTTGAATTCTTTATCAACGAATAGGAAATCTCAATGCAACTTTTAGTATTTGTTAATTATTGATTCGAATAAGTTCCAGATATAAGCTGAGTCGAAATATGAAAAATGCATATAACACGGTTTAAGGAACTACGGAAAAATGGGAAAGGGATACTACTTGCAGTATAGACCTAAAGTATAGACCTTTATCTTTTTTGATTTCCTCGAAAGCTTTTAAATGAGAATCGGTCATAACACACCAAACTTAAAGGAATAAGATAGGATAAAATAAATTGTATGGGCGGTAACAGCAAAACTTATAGGGAATATAGAAGTTTAAGCTAAGTAACTAACTCTATGGCACATGGAACTCTGAAGTTCATTGCCGCAGTAACAAACGTTCGCCATTGGAATCTATCCTGGACAATATCAAGCCAGTTTTCATCACGAACACTTACTTCTGGAAGATCTCTTATAATATTGTCCTCTAAACGACGTCTTCCCAATGGTCTCCTTTCATCCGGCCTTCCAACCAGGATAGAATATAATCTTCGTTTCTTCCAAATCCGAGCTACGTGGCCTGCCCACCTTAGCCATCGCGATTTCATTATTTTTACATCTGGTGAATCGTACAGTCCGTGGAGTTCTTCATTATGCAGTCTCCTCTACTCTCCAGTCATCTCGTCCCGTTCCGGCCCGTATATCTTTATCAAAAGATTATTTTCAAACACAAGTAATTTATGTTCATCTGCTAAGGTCGTACTCCAACTTTCGTAACCGTAAAGTATTACCGGCAGAATAACCGTTCTGAATATTTTCAGTTTCAATTTCCTTGATATTATTCGCGATGCTAGAAGTTTTTGGACTGAATAGAAACATGCGTTGCTCGATACTAAGCGACTTTTTATTTCTTCTGTGACCTCACTTCTATTTGTTACGTATGCACCCAAATATTTAAATTTGTTTACTTTCTCTATGACCTCATTCCTAATTCTTATGTTTTTATTTCCTTCATTCCCTGTGTTTCGGCTTGCTATCATGTATTTTGTTTTATCTATGTTTGCCCGTAGACCTATCTCATCGTACGCTTCTGCTAAGACATTGGTGTTGCTTTGTAGTGCATCTATATCGTCCCCTATTAAATCTACATCATCCGCGTATACGAACAGTTGATTCAATGATAGTCCCTTTTGTCCCCTTTAATTTTTAAAATCGCATATTCTAACGCAAAGTTAAACAGTAGTGGTAACAAGGCATCGCCTTGTTTCAATCCGTCGCGAATCTTGAAACTATCTGACATATTATTACCTATCTGTACTCTGCTTATGGGGTCGCTGAGACACATCTTCACTAAATGAACCAATTTTATCAGAATTCCAAATCGTATCAGAATACTGTATAACTTTTTCCTTTTGATAGAATTATATTCTTTCCTAAAATCAATGAATAGCTGGAGAACCGACCCATTGTATTACCATTTCTTCTCCAAAATTTGTCTCGAGGCAAAAATCGGGTCCAACGTTGATCTATTTCTTCTAAATCCACATTGGTGATCTCCAATTATTTCATCTACGTATACACTTAGGCGTCTTAACAGAATATTACTTAATACTTTGTAACAGGTTGGAAGTAGCGAGATTCCGCGGTGTTTATTACAGTCTGATTTATCGCCTTTTTTGTAAATCGGAAATATTATTGAGGTTTTCCATTCCTTTGGGAGCTCCTCCTTTCTCCATATAGCACCTATCAATTTATGTAGTTCCTTGGTTAATGCCGTTCCTCCTGTTTTAATTAATTCGATTGGAATATTGTCTATTCCTGGTGATTTGAAATTTTTCAATTTCTTTACCGACATTTCGATCTCGATCTCACTAGGTTCGGGAATCCACGGTTCTGCGGTATGGATTTCGAATTCCTCTGTTTCTTCCCCGTTGTGTGCATTAAGAAGTTTGTCGAAATAACTTTTCCACACATCGACAGTTTTAGTCGGACCCGCCTGAAGATCTCCACGTTCATTTCTAATCATTCCTAACCTCGACTGGTAACCTTTTCTTAACGAGTTTCCCTTTTTGTATATATCTCGTATGTTATTTGTCTTGCTGTTTTCCTCTATCTCCTGAATCTTCTGCGTCAGATATTCTCGCTTTTTGTTTCTGAACCCGAGTGTGGCGTTTCGTTTCGCGTTACTGTAATGGTTGATATTTGCTTCGCTTTTATTACTTAGCCATCGTTGCCTTGCTTGTTTTCGTTCCTCATGAAGCTTAAGGCATTCTTTATCAAACCAAGGTTTGTTTTTTTGTTGTTTCTTCTCACCTACATATTCCTTCGCTGCGCTCTTAGTTGTTTCCATTATTAATATCATCTTTATTATTAATCGAGTCGTCTAGCATTTGGAACCAATTTGAAAGTTCGAGTTAGTAATCTGCTTTTATGCTCTGGTTATTTAATCGTTTAACTTCGAATTTCAGTTGTTTTAACCCCTTGCTTTCTCTGTTCGCGATGCATAACTTTTCCATTACTTTTGTGATCAATAATTGATGGTCGATGTAACCTTCCGCTCCTCTGTACGACCTAACATCCATTATGTTGGTGTGTCTTCGTCTATCTACTAATACGTGATCGATCTGGTTTAGAGTTTTCGCGTCCTGAGATACCCATGTATATCTGTGTATGCCTTTGTGTTCAAAGTACGTGCTATTCTACGTGATCTTTAGAAGTTTGAACTAAAGATGAAAAATTTTCATCTGTAGAGCTAGTTTGAGCTAGAGAGAAAGATGAAAAATTTTCAATAAACACAGATAGAATGTGTTTTCAACGTACGAGCAAGCACACAGATAAAGTAAGTGTTTCCCGGTCAGTGGAATCTGTAGGAAGATTTTGGGGTGGAATTTAATTATAGTATGGCGAATATTATTCTGGAAATGAATCATGTTACAAATATCAAATAAAATGACAATCTTTTTGGAATGTTCCAGCTCAGGAGACAAAAGTAAAATATCGGATGGTATGATCTAAGTCGCTACCCATTTAACTCAGAATAGTTAACTCAATGTGCTAGAAATTAAAAAATATAAACAAGTACATCCATCTATAGAAAAGTGCAACTATATTCCAATCAGAAGGAATCAGTGAGGAAAATATACTGTTTCAGATCAGCATTTATTAAAAAGCTGAATGTTGCTAGGTCATCTTAAAAAATATTATTGTGCATCCACAGAGCACAGAGTTAAAAAAATGAATTCCTTGATGATATGTCATACTAATAAAGAAAAAGAGCGTACTTTAAAGGAAACGACACAGAGTTAACATGCACACTATATATATTAATACATCGGTGCCAATCTGATAAAGTTCAAGTATTGTCGATCTCCCAGGACTGGAAGAGTATATCATGATAAAATGCATATGGAGTGATAGAATGCATCACATGGGTGATGCTTAGACCAAGTTAGATTTCGAATCCAAAAGAAGCAAAGGGCTTTTAGACTAAGATGGTTGAACAATAGGATAGAAACCTTTGGCATAGTAATAACATCTTACAGATGGTTACATCTATTCAGAATCCAACTTTGGTATGATTCTGAACCGTTAACATTTCGAAATCTCTTTGCCGATTAACTAAATATTGTTTCTTGTAAGATATAACACGTACTTTTTAAAGCAGACGATGTAAGCAAATACATTTTTGTATTTTAAAAGATTTTCTTTTAGATTTAATCTATATACAGTATATAGTAAAAATGTGTGAATGTATGTTCCAACATAAACTCTGGAACTCGGATACACATCACAACCTGGAATGAAATACTGTGGAAGTAAGACATCCCGACCACTCCCTGGGGTGATTGGGAAGGGGAGAGATGTAAAGCAATCGAAAACGACTAATATTAGTGTTGAGTCCATAGTTTTCGGGGTCGCTGAAATGAATAGTGACACTCCTGATGCCGTTTAAGTCAAAGTTCAGCTTCCATCGTCATGGCAGGTGATAAGGGGTGAAAAATTAAATGTCCAAAATGACCGAGATTAGTGTCGAATCCATGACTTTCGGGGTCGCTTAGCTGATTGGTGACAGTCTTGATGACATTTAAGTCCAAGCTTAGTCGAATAGAACCTAATAGACGATTGGAATAAATAGTAGTTGGCATCAAATTTTATTCACTGCGCACCAACGGGCGGGCACATCGCTAATAACTGTAATTTTGCATTTGTTTCGGGGCCTCAAAATCGTTTTGCGGGCCATAGGTTGGAGACCCCTGACATAGAGTATTGATATAACACTCTTTCTTTTCGTTTTCAGATCAAAAATGTGTTGAATACAATGCAGATGAAGACACTCAAAATCACCAGGAACACGAAGATACAAATTAATTGAAGAAATCTATATTTCCTTGATTTTTTTTTGAAAAAAAAAAAAAAATCACAAGTATTTATAATAGGCTTTAGTTTTGTAGTGTAAGAAATAGATCTCTGTTGAATTTCTGCAGAAATATTCCTACTGTAGGTATAACTGCGCTTAAGTAGAAATTTGAGCATGCAGAATTAAGATTCAGTATATATAAAGAATATTTTTATTATGTGCTGTCAATGCTGTCATGCTTTAACAGAGAGTGAGTTGAACAATAAGGCAATTGACCGTGGGAGATATATCAAATGAACAAGTGTCGTTGTAGTTGACTTGTAAGGAGTTAAATAAATATAGCTGTTCCAACCATAATAAATTGATTTATTTCACTGATATTTCACCTTTCTCGTTGAGATTTCTTTTGTTAAGACATTCGCACATATTACAGATCTAAAATGTAATGCATTTATTAAAAATAAGCAGGAATGCAATAGAGGTTACACGGTGTGTACCCATCTTAAAATTTTAGAAGAAAGCGTGTACCTACATGAATATTAGAACAACGCCGGGTACACGGTGGGTATTCAGCTATTTTCAACCCGGCACAGAAACAGAATGAAAGAGACGATCAAAAGAGATTTATTCGATTGTGCTTGAACTTCCAAGAGAATACTTGCCAAGATTACCGCGGCCCAACCTAACCGAAAACTGGAAGACCCCTGTTTTTACTACGTTTCGAGAGAACGCTTCTTCATGTGCAATTTGTATTTTTTATTGTCTGCGGCGCGATTCGAACTTGGATCCTTGGAGTTTGTAATCCTCCACTACTCTAGGTTCGAATTCCGCTGCAGACAAATGCAAAGATATTAGAGATTTTACCCAAACACAAGAGATAAAGAACTCTCTCGAAAACGTAGTAGAAACATAAGTATAGGGTATAGAAATAGGGAGTAAGAGAATTCGACTGACGAACTTGAAGATATCACAATACATCAGAAAAATAAAAAAGTCTCAGTGGCCGGGGTGGAAATTCCGCTTCGTTTCGAGGCTAAAAGTTGTCAAAAGTGAATTTAAGATCATCATATTTTCAATACTATAAACAGCAGAGCTGATGCGGCATGCTATCTCAAAGGCTTTAAAACTGGTGTATCCAAAATGTATATTCTAAAATTTTGCAATGGGTGCGCAAGGAACTTTCCGAGAGTGAGCCGCGTTGGCTCAATGGTTGGTCGAGCGGTCTAGCACGGTAGTCTGTCGACTCATGAATCGTGGGTTCGAGTCCCATCCCAGGCATGGATTTTTGTGAGTGTGTTTTAACATACAACAGTATTACACAGCTTAGAACAGTTGAGAACATTGTATACTAAAGCCAATTAGGCCAACTTTTAAAAAGAAGAAAAAAGTTTAGAGCGCTCACCTCTGGTGCTTGGGTTCGTTGGTTCAAACCCTGCTCCTACCATGTGGGCTTTCTGGTGAACAAACGCCATATGTGTGGGTTTTATCGGGGTTCTCGCGTTTCCCCCTATTTTCTTCATTCCACTCAGTGTATGTCTGATGAGAATCTTGGCTAGAAGGTCGAAACGTTACATGTAATTTATTTTTTACGAATAATATAGTCTTGTTCAGCAGTTCAGTGTTTTTTGATCTTAATTGCAAGACGTGCAACTATGTTTTGTTGTCAGTTTGAAATGGGCCCAAAGCTGAAAAGGGCTGTGGAGAAGTGGAAGAACAATAGAAGAAAAGAAATCAACATGGAGCAGCAAGTGAGTTTTTTACAGAAGTGTAGGGAAGAGAAAATTATACCCAGCAGCATGAGAATCCAGATGAAGAGAATAGAGGTACAGTCAACTAGATTAAGGACGCTTTTAAGGAGGGTAGAAATGGAAAACGTGAGGAGTATGGCAGTTGATTTGAAGAAGAGGCTTAACGTGAGTAAGAAATTCACACAGATATTACAAGTAAAATGTTTAGATTTAGCATCGATATTTGTGAAAGACTGGTTAGTGAAATATTTGAGACAATGGGAAGTGTCTTTCAGTAGTAAAGTAGAACAGAGGCTTGGAAAGAAACTAATGGCATTGGGGTTGAGTGATAAGAAGAAGAATGAAAGAGTAGTGGTGATAGGGGACATACAAGTGTCAGAAGAAGAGAAGAGTTTTCTTTCTTTAGGTTGTAAGTTTAAAGTGAAGAACAGGGATATAAGAGTTGATGACATGGTGTATTCTATAGAGGAGGCGTTGATGGAGGTTAAAGAGGAAGAAAACAGAGATAGATTGAGAAGGAAGGCGATTTCGTTGGTAAAGAAGGAAGTTCACAGAAGAACTACGAATTTAATGAAAGAAGAAAGAAGAGGTTACGAGAGAATTAAGAAAAGGAAGGACATAGTGATACAGAGAGCTGATTAAGGAGGGGCAACAGGGATCATGGATAAAGTGTGGTATGATGACAAGGCTAAGGAGTTAGTCAATGGTCAGTACGAGTTAGTGGATAAGAAGAAAGAAGAGATCATATAAGAGATAAAGGAAGTAAGTAAGAAGAAGGGGCTAAAGAAGTGGTTAAATGAAGATGGAAGAGTGCCGGTGTTAAAAGGTTTTCCAAAAATACACAAAAAGGAAGTGAAGTTAAGACCAGTGATGGATTGTAAAAAAAATTAATTTGAACCATTGGAAAGTGAATTGGAAACAGTGTTAGAGTGGGTGAGAGACAGACAAGAAACATTGGCAGTGAAAGATTATAGAGAGGTAATTGACTACACAAGTAAAGTTGTAATTGAAAATGAGTGTATTTTATTTAGTTTTGGATGTTAAAAGGGTGCCAAGGGGGAAGAAGGGGTGAAAGGTTGGAAATGGGAGAAAGTTAGGAAAGCTCTCAACTTAATTTGGGATTTTGGTTTTTGCAAAGTGAAGAATGACATATATAGAATTAAGGAAAGTTTAAGTATAGGGTCTAAGATTAGTCCTGTGTTATCTGATATCATTATGAATGTATGGGAGAGGAAGGTGGTAGAGAAGGGAAAAGGGAAGATTAAGTATTTATGTAGATACGTTGATGATTGTTTTGGGATATGGGAAGGCTCTAAAGAAGAATTGATAGAGTTTGTAGAAGGCATTGAGGATAAAGAAAAAGGAATAGAGTTAGAGCTGGAGATAGGGAAGGGAGGTAGCTTATATTATCTTGATATTTTAATGAGTAAAGAAGGGAGGAGACTTAAAACTCAATGGTATCAAAAAGAATGCAATGCTGGTATTTATTGTAATAAGAAAAGTAATGTGGATAAAAGCGCCAAAGCAAATTTTATAAGAAATATGTTGACAAGAATTAGTAGGATTTGTAGCAAAAATGTAGAAAAGAATGTAAAAGTTTTTAAGGAACAGCTATATGAGAATGGGTATAGTAAAAGGGATATCTTAAAGGCATCTGTGGTTTCTAGGGGAAGAGAAGGAGAGGAGGAAGGAAAAGAGGTGGTATGGAAAGGCATTATAGGGTTAGGAGAGGACACAGAGATTATTAAAAAGATGTTAAGAAAGCAGGGTGTAACAGTGTACAGGAAAGGTAGTAGAAAGTTGTTGGATTTGGTCAAAAGTAAAGGAAAGGATATAGGGAAGAAGGAGCAGAAAGGTGTCATTTATTGTATTAACTGTGACGATTGTGATATGAAGTATATTGGAGAGACGGGTAAATTGTTGAAAGAAAGAATTAAACAACATAAAAGCGATGTGAAATATGGTAGAGAGAGTAATGCTATATTCAAACATGTAAAAGAAAAAGGACATAATGTGGACTGGGAAAAAGTGATTGTGTTAGAACATGAAGATAGTATGTGGCCTAGAAAATGGAAGAAGGCCGGGTGGATAGAAAAAGAAGAAGATAAGAACTTAATGAACTGGACCAAAGGTTTTAGCATTAATAAAGAATGGAAGATTATTGTTGACAAACACAGAGATATGTATGTTATTTGAGGTGTTAGGGGGCTCTAAGTTTGCCAAAACCAAACCAAACATGTGTTCTTGACTTTTGTATTGTTTAAGTTTCGGGACTAGCCCATGCTTCATGTTGATTCTCTTTTTGTTAACATGAGATGTTTTATGGCGTCTCTGATTGACTGATTGTTCCAGCCAATGGGGAGACTGCTTGATCGGGCGTCCCTGATTGGCTGCTTGATTCGGCCAATGAGGGAGCAGGTAGATTATTGGGCTTGTATTTATATGCGTGTAATTTTTTGTACAGACTCAGTGTATGTCTGATGAGGATCTTGGCTAGAAGGTCGAAACGTTACATGTAATTTATTTTTTTACGAATAATATAGTCTTGTTCAGCAGTTCAGTGTTTTTTAGTAATTTAAAATCTATGCCAAACTATTAGTTGCTGTGACATGATGGTTGTCAGTAAATATCCAAAGTTCCTTCATGTTTAAAAGATTACGTTGTTAATTGAAGTTTATATCAAAAATTGACATATATGCCAATTATGACTTCTAATTAAAAATAACCATATTGAATGAATAACTTTTAATAATGTGAATTCAGCAGAAATGGTGTTTAACCAGAAATACAGGATGACTGAAATGTCACAAAAAACGAGCAGACACGCGATCTGTAGACATGCCATTCTACTGGTATTTATAGTGAAATATATTATTCGTTAGCAGATAAACGAATTTAAACTCTATAAAGCTATTCAAACTGTATCGAGGTAGACTTAAAAATATATACACTGGAGCTGGTATTAGTGAATTCTTCTTTTTTATGGTCAACCATGAATTTATTGTTAATTTTTATTTATCTAAACATCAAGTTCAAACAAGCACAAAACTTACGATATCCTGGAAGCGTAGACAAACAAAAGGGAAGGTAAAGAATTAACATTGGAAGGCAAAATCAGGACCAACGTCACTACAAGTCAAGAAACTGTGGAGGTGGGATAGTGTCCCTTTGAAATAAATTGGGATAAAAACCAATTCGTGAAATAGTTAAAGGCGCAGGGAAGGAACGTGTCGGTGAAAACAAACAGCAGAAAAACAAACCTTGGTTTGGTGAAGAATGAATTAAGCTTCACGAGGAACGAAAACAAACAAGGTAACGATGGCTAAGTAATAAAAGCGAAGCAAATACCAACTACTACAGTAACGCGTAACGAAACACCACACTCGGGTTCAGAAACAAAAAGCGAGAATATCTAACGCAGAAGATTCAGGAGATAGAGGAAAACGGAAAGAAAATAATATACGAGATCTATACGAAGGGGTAAACTCGTTAAGGAAAGGTTATCAGCCTAGATTAGGTATGATTAGAAATGAACGTGGAGATCTTCAAGCAGATCCGATTCTTAATGTGCACAACGGGGAACAAAGAAATTTGAAATCTATACAGCAGAACCTAGCGAGATCGAGATCAAATTTTTGTCGATAATTGAAGAATTTCAAATCACAGGAAATTGACAATATCCCAGCATAAAGAATAATAATAAAAAGAAACGTGAGGAAATGCACTAATTAGGAGCTACATAAATTGATAAGTGCTATATGGAGAAAGGAGGAGCTTCCAAAAGAATGGAAAACCTCAATAATAGTTCCGATTTACAAAAAAGGCTATAAATCGGACAGTAATAAGTACCGCGGAATCTCGTTACTTCAAACAGTTACAAAGTATTAAGTAATATTCTGTTAACACGCCTAAGTATATACGTAGATGAAATAATTGGAGATCACCAATGTGAATTTAGAAGAAATAGATCAACGTTGGAACCGATTTTCGCCTTGAGAAAATTTTTGGAGAAGAAATAAGAATACAATGGGACTGTTAACCAGCTATTCATTGATCTTAAGAAAGCATATGATTCTATCAAAAGGGAAAAGTTAGACAGTATCCTGATATGATTTGGAATTACGAAAATAAACTTTTTCAACTAGTGAAGATGTGTCTCAGTGACCCTATAAACAGAGTACGGATAGGTAATAGGTAATAATACGTCAAACAGTTTCGAGATTCGCAGCAGATTGAAACAAGGCGATGACTTGTCACCACTACTGTTTAACTTCGCGTTAGAATATGCGATTTTAAAAATTAAAGGGGACAAAAAGAGACTAAGATTGAATGACTTGAATGAACTTTTCGTTTACGCGGATGATATAGAGGACGATATAGATGCACTACAAAGTAACACCGATGTGTTAGTAGAGGCGTGCGACGAGATAGACTAAGAGATATACATAGGGAAAACAAAATATATGATAACAAACCGAAACACTGAGAATGAAAAAAATAGATACATAACAATTAAGAATGAGAACATAGGGAAGGTTAATAAATTCAGTTACTTAGGAGCATACGTAACAAGTAAAAACGAGGTAGCGGAAGAAATAAAATGACGTGTACTATCGGGAAACGCATGTTTCTACTCAGTTCAGTAACTCCTATACTCGCGACTAATATCAAGGAAGTTGAAATTGAAAATATACAGAACGGCTATTTTGCCGGTAGTTCTTTACGGTTGCGAAGTTTTAGTACGACCCTAGCAGATGAACATAAATTACACGAGTGTTTGAAAATAAGGTTTTGAGAAAGATATACGGACCGAAACGGGATGAGATGACTTGAGAATGGAGGAAACTGCATAACGAGGAACTTCACGGACTACGACTCACCCGATGTTGTAACAATAATGAAATCACGACGACTAAGATGGGCATGCCATGTAGCTCTGATGGGAGGATAACGAAGATTTTATTCCATCTTGGTTAGAAAACCGGAGAGAAAGAGATCGATGGAAAGACCGAGAAGAGTTGGGATGACAATGTTGGAAGGGATCATCGAGAAGTTGGTGTTTGTGATGACAACTCGCTTGATCTTGCCCAGGACAGATGCCGATGGCAAACGTGTTACTGCAACGATGAACTTTGGAGTTCCGTAAGCTATGCAGTAGGTATGGTTAAATAAACATTTTACAGTAGTTAACATTACAAAATTTTCTACACCTGAAACCTATTTACAACTACTAGCTTGTGAGAAAACTGTTTACCGCACCGCTTCAACCATTCTTTATGTCACGGCTCGGTGCTCAGACCAGTACTTCACGGGACATCCAAGCGGGCCAGGCCAACTTCCACTTGATGTTGTTCTCCTTCAGCTTAATATCGAGGGAATCTGCAGGTTCCATTAGTGTGAATGCTTTCTCCTGTGTGTGGTTTCTTCCTGTGATTTTGGCTTTCCCTGTGTGTGTGTGTGTGTGTGGCTTACCCTGTGTAATTCCCGTTTTGTGATTTATTATTTCTGATTTTGCACTGAGCTTCTATGCTACACAGACTCATCTCCGCACTCGATGTACACAGTCTTTTAATTATTACTTCATTATCAATGCCATTTAAAATATCTTTCTCACTGTTCATTATGACAAATGCCTCAGGATTATCATTGGATATGTTTGATCTGAGCAGGTTTTTCTTATTTTCGCCTTTGAGAATGTTGTTTCACATGAAACTTGTGCTAGAGGAATAGTTAGCAGATATTTGTAAACCTTGAATAGTTCCGTGTATTGGAGAGAGTACATACTGAAATCACTAAGTACTCTCAGTGCACATTTGATGCAAAAAATTCCTTTTTATATGCACACTTCAATGACTTACTTTCATCTTCTCTATCATCATCATCATCATTCCAATAAGACTCTGTTTCGAGGGTACATTTGTCTACATTAATTTCATCATTATACTCGTCGGCGTTAGGGTGCCTCTGATCTGAGGCCACACTTCAGCAAAGCAAAGCAGTTCTTCTCTAAGTTTTCCCTTATCAAGGAATGGAATAATTTCACAAATTCTGTCCAACGCATTGGGAGGTAAGGTTTCATTAAGATCACCAAATGTTTTTGGGTCGAACCACACAAGATATAGATAAGGCTTCTTGTGATAAACAATTCTATTCTCCATGGTTTGAATGATAGTATCCAAGACACAGTTGAAGACCGAAATTCGAAACACATCTAATGAAGTTGATCCCACACTTTCATGCTTCGCGTCTTCCCCCGGAGAACCGACTATTTTTCTTTGTCGTTTCTTTGAAAGTTCCATTCTAATGCTTAGATCTTCGAGTGTATTATACCATTTCAGTTCTTTCTTCTAACTTTTCTGACATTTTGCCAATGAAAGTTCTAGCAACATCCAGAGTTTCTACAAATCTGCATCGCGAAAGTGTCTTCATATAGATGATGCTATCATCCTCCATGCTTGAGCATAGTCGAGGTTCTTCGTTTGCAAATAATCTGATAGTGGAGTGGTAATCTTAAAGGTATGCAAGAACATCATAGTAACCAATATGGTTTCAAACCTAGCTAAATTCAATAGAAGAGATGAAGCATTCCTGACTTTTGAATAGAAATCTAAAGAACGAGAAATTTTGAATAATGCAATTACTAACTCCAGGTACCTTGATGCATGTGACTAGAGTTGGTCATTTATAATTCAATCATCAATCTCCCAAATATTTTTACTGTGGTGTCACTGCAACTTCGCCAGCTTCTTACCCCAAATTGTATTATTTTCAAGGATACCCGGACCTCTTGTACTAGGATAAAAAAGATATTGTTACAGATAAACACTGTGCCGTATCGAAGAGGGCTAGATTAAGGACTAGTGCGTAGAACCATGCATGAATATGATTTGGAATAACATCAGTAAATCTTGCAGCTATTCCTTTGTATTGTCCACTCATATTTGCTGCGCCATCAAACTCATCTGCTACACAATTTTCTAGAGGTATTTTTATTTCATCCAAAGTATCTCTTAATGAATTAAATAAGCTCTCACCAGTAGTTGATTCTACATACTTCAAGGCAACGAGTCTTTCAAAAACGTCGTAGCCCTGCACATCTGTTATAACAAATGCGCACTGATCGTTGCTGTAAATGTCCACCGTTGTGTCCATCAAAATAGAAAAAAATAGACGTTTCTCCTACATCATTAGCGATTTTTTGCTTTATTTCGTCTTGTAGAGAGAGTACTTAGAAAAGTGACGTGACTCCCCTCCCAACTATCTTCTCTGCTTCTTTATTTTTCCTTGCCTGATGAATTATTTTCCTTTCTCTATGACTCTGTTGAGGTATCTTTGCCTAGGGATGCATCATACTTCTCTAGCAGGAGAATAATATCTAGGAAGTTTCCGTGACTAATTGTATTGTCACAAAGATACTGATCTGCTTCGTTTGATCCCCTTAAATCAAGACCTTGTTTTCCTATGAATTTCAGTTCATCAGTAACAATTTCCACAAGATGTCTTCTCTCTTTGACTTCTTGCTTTTTTCTTTCCAGTTGGTTCTTAATAAGTAAGTCGCAAGATCTTTTTTTCATGTTGCATTGCCATAAATGATTTGGCAGAGTTAACATGGCTTTTTCATGTATCTTATTCCTCTACCCTCTGATACATGTCTCCAATCATTAAAGCCAGAGCAAAATACTGAATTTCCAGTGCTGAAAGCAATGCATAGGAAACAGAACAATCGTTGTTTTTTTATATTGTATGACAACCAATGCCTATTAAAAGTTTGGGTGTCGCCTCGCTCAATGTTAAAGAGTGGCTTCGTTTCTGTGAAATGCAAATCTTTCTCATTCGGTTGAATGGGGTGAAACGCGAAGTATGAAGAACAACATTTTGTTTAGGTTTCTTAAAGTAGTCTATCGTCCCGACAAAGCGAGTATACCAAATATCATCAGGGTATTATAATGATCCGCATGCCTGAGAGCACGTGCCACTCATTCAAGATATTAACAAATAGTAAAATGTGTGTACTACGCTGTGTAAGCAAATGTGTACTAGAAGTGTCATGACGTAAACAAATAGTAAGTGACACAAGCTATGGTAAACATCAAGCAGACGACGACAGCAGTTCAATCAACGACCAAAGATGGTTAGTTGGAGTCGCAGCTAGATGGAGTTGGCACAGCAGAAGGAGGGACTTAGAGGACCGCAAAAGAACTCTATAATATCCAATATTTTTTTTAGTAAAACTGGTTCTGGTAGAAAACACAATCCCGTATATCTTTCGTTCTACCTATAAAGCACTTCAGAAATACAGCGGAACGTTATGTGGTAGAGGTCTCGGTTACTCTCTCTATGAGACTCATAATTTAAAACAAGCGATAACCCAGCTCCAGGAACAAAATGGAGATCTTAACACTTAAATCCAAAACATGAAGCAAAGTAATTATCAACTAACCCACATATTAGAAAATATCACAATCGATGTCGAAAATGTTATTTCTCAGGTCCATACCGAAATTCTGCAGTTACTCTGTACTAAAGCGACAAATGAGAGATTTCTCATAACTTTGCTTAATTTTCAAATCATAGAGCAGCACTTTCACAACGTAATCCAGAGTCTATTACAAAACACCGTCAGCGATATTTTAATCAAGCCATCCTTAGCAAAGGTAATCATTGCTAACAATCCTAGACTCAGAGACTCCCTAATCTATGAAGATAACGGTATTTTCTACCAAAGCTCTAACAGTTTTCTCTTATCATTTGATCCAGTTTTGGCTAATCTGTATATTATCATACAAACGCCTGTTATTAGACGTACAAATTATTATATGTTATATAAAATCTTTAACAATGTTTTTTATCCAAGACAACCTACTTGCAATTAGTTGTTTCAGAGTACGCAATAAAAACAGACAGCCGTCTTTGAAGTCGACCTCTCGTTATATCAACGCCAGTTTATGCTCTGTAAAATACAAGACCAGGCAAAAACACAGAAAACGGATTGCCTATATGACCTAATATTCAAATATTCTATCAACAATTGTCAAATTAAGCCACAACTGTCTTCAAGACAAGAATTTTACCTGTATACGACCGCCGGCGTTCACCTAACGACTAGAGAAGAAGTCTAAATTTTGCGCATGCCCAATCAATTGACAATCAAGAAAGACCCAAATTTTTTATATACATACTTTTTCAAGTATCAAGAATTTGATAAAATTATTACAAGAAATCTGAATCTACCGACCAGGCAAACTACTGAATTAGAAATTGATATTTTACTTTAACTGAGAAGTTATCTTTAATTTTTACGCTCAGTTTGCAATTCTACAAAAATCTGTGACTTCTTTACAAACCCTCATGGATCACGAAAAGAATAAATTACTTAGCAAATTCTCTGACCTTCACCTTCACGCAATAATACCTTGGTCAAAAATTACACTAGTTATTCTTATATTGATCCTTTTTGTGGTTTTAATATTATTTTGTGTTTTGTTTATCATCGTATGAAGAAGCTGAAAGTTTAAAAAGAACTTTATCTTTCCAGAAATTGTTGTTCTAGAGACTGTGATAGTGATCGCCGTGTTAGCCATTCTTTTTACAGTTTTATTTGTATATCTACTCTACCAAATTAATAATACTTTCAAGTCGAACAGTGAACATTTCAAGAATAATGATTTCGCACTTGATAAGATCATACACACCAACAGTGAAACCATACATGACACTTCTAACATTGAACATTCGTTCTCAACATAAATACAATTGGTCGATAATACGGACAGTGCATTGTCACCACAGACTATTAGCGACCTCGTATATAAATATTAAGAAACAGTGCAAACAGATACGCTTCACTGTCTTGAGGAAAATGACGTCCTTTAGACCGATTCTGCTTGCCTCAGTGACACAATGCGCTATCTGTAATTCAAAGGATATACCACCGCCAGTGCCTAACAATATTTTCTGTGGAAGGAAGTGTAGTGATTATATTTTATATTATCCCAAGCCCTAGTGTTTACAATGTTCTTTATATTTTTTACAAGTGGAATATTTAGTGAAAATATCAATGCACAGTGCGAAATTTTGAATGTGTGAATATCATTAAAAAATAGCTCCCCCCAAAAGTTCTACTTTTTAACTGTATATTTTTTTCAATCAAGGAACGGGGCATCTAATGATCCGCGTGCCTGAGAGCACGTGTCATTCATTCAAAATATAAACAAATAGTAAAATGTGTGTATTACGCTGTGTAAGCAAATATGTACTACAAGTGTCATAACGTAAACAAATAGTAAGTGACACAAGCCATCGTAAACATCAAGCAGACAACGACAGCAGTTCAATTAACGACCAAAGTCGGAGTTGGAGTCGCAGTTAGATGGAGTTGGCACAGCATAAGGAGGGACTTAGAGGACCGCACCCCAAAAGGACCCTATAAATATACAAACATCTATGCAACTAACATCACTCCTCGTCTGGGTGGTCACCTCTCTCTAACCTTCCTGTTCACGACTTGCAACGGAGTCGGAACAACCTGCTGCGTACACAGTTGCGACGGACTGGTACGCTTCCTTCATCACCTGACGCACACAGCTAGTAACGGACTGGTGTGTCCCCCTAAACACAAACCTGTACACAATTGCGACGGACTGGTACATACCCAGGCACACAGTTGCAACGGACTGGTGCCTATTCCTTTCTGCATATAGTTTACAACGGAACTGGTGCAGGATTTCATCCTACTTCTCTGAGGCGTAAAAACCAAAAAAGAAGAAGGCCATACGTTTCGTTGTAAACTCACTTATAATCGTTCGGGACGGTCTTTGTATTAACGTATTCGTATTTGTACATTTTTTTTGTTTAGAAAATCTGGTTCTGGGAGAAAACACAATCCCGTATAAAATTTTGTTCTACCTATAAAGCACATCAGAAATACAGCAGAACATTACGATATTGTTCGGTGGACAACGTATATACTAAAGTTTGTGGTGCTGCTGGATTAAGAACAATTTCGGATTTTGAAGCAGGTGTTTGAAAAATATCTGAAGCGGAACAAAAGGTTGTACTGGTATTCCCTGAAGGTAATTTCGCCCGCTGGTCATAACAAGGAATTGCTTCTAATATGATTGTGGTGTTGATTCTGGATCCAAGTTTTGTTTGTGGAATTTCGTTATTTTAGAGGTATCTTGAGCATATTCGTGTAATTGTTTCTATTTTCTCTGTTTTCTAAATTCATAACTATATTTCTTTCTTTTCCTGTCTTCCATTGTTTGTTTTTTCCTCTCTTCCAAGATTGCAACCTGAATGAAATAGAGAAGTTCAAGTTTGTGCTATGATAAGGGCACAAATCCCTAAATACTAGAAACCGGTGGAACGGACAGCTTTTCTTAAAATATTTTTTCTAAAAAGAATTACGTACTCTTATTTCTGCACAGCATGCGCGTACATCCATATACGGGGCCCGACTATCTCCGATTGATGAGTATTCTCTCGATAAACAAAACTGCTCCAGGAATTTTAACTGTCGACGATTTGTTGAGCCCCCACGCTAGCAAGTTGCAGCGCGCGTTATGACGTAAGGTCTCATGCAGATCGCAAATTCTTATTGCAAGGTTTGGTATTTCTGCAGCAACTGATTTGACTAATTTCCGAGTAGCTTGGCACGTTATTACTTCTGGTGTAATGCCTCTGCATTAGTGACCTTCAGCAAAACGTACTGAGAGCAAAGGAAGGCATGGGGCTTAAAAGAAACGTATCGATCCATTGTTCTGAAATCCGGAGAGCAGTCACCATAAATATTAAACAGTATAAGTACGTTAACCAACGTCTCGAGAAGGAACAACAAAACCACGGTAAAAAAACTGAAAATGTTAATCTAATTTTGTAGAGTACGCACATGGCCACTAGGATACTAAGTAGATCACCGCATCCAGTCATATTTAGTAGAGGATAACGCGCGGATGATATCGACTTGAATAATTTTATTGAATTTTTCTTTAATTATGGGATTTTGACCTTTCTCACACCTGCATAATAAGAGAGTGCCCGTAGCTTCACCTATGTATTTACATACATCATCAAAGATAATCACACTAAAAAGCGTGTGAGGTGCGTTTTCACTAAACTTGGTATCTACAAGAACAGTTTTTGTCAGGAGAGTAATTTATTCCAATACCCCATATCATGATGAAACTTGTCTTTATAAAAAGTATAACCACACTTATTTGCTGATATATTTATTAAGTTTAGCTTAATTATGATAGAGCCATTCGATACTCCTGAACCCAAAATATTAGAATATGCTAAAAGATGAAAATCGAAAGAAAATGCAGTTACCAAGTTTTCTGCAAACGCCCCTCACTATTAAAACACAAATCATCAGCAAACTCACCCCTAATTTTCTTTTGATCGCCAATGGGTCGATATGCATGTTCGAGCACCGCCACCGGGGACAACCCATCCTAACTAAGATTTTATCCAAGGTTTCTTCTCAGCCACACTTCATAATAGGCTCTGGCCGACTCGGCCTGCGCTATAGACGATTAAAGGCTATAAATAAAGTCAGTTACCCGTAATTTTAATTTTAATAATTAGTGTATTTGCCGTATACACTTTTCCCTTAGGTGTGTTCTAGAGCTAAAAGCCATACAGAGACAGATATGAGTGACGAACTGACTAGTATTTTCTTCATAGATGTCTCTTATGCATATTAGATGTATTCCATCTGTCTTAATGATGTTAGAGGATTGTGAAACATACACCAATTTTGACGCCCTACATTATTTTATATTTTAAGGGATACTTGAGGTTTTCTACTGCCCAACAGCGGCTATTCTGGAGGTGACATGTTAAGAGGTGAAAATTTGCGTATATCGTTGAAATTAGATTAAACGGGTCAATTAGACTCTGAGAACCCGCACATAAAACACTCAGAATATACATGTATTCTGGGGCATTTTTTGCTGCACAACGAAGTGGACGTCATACACTGTCTATAATGTCTGATAATCACCGAATTCACACTTAGGGATATTTTCCACACAATTTCCAATGTTCAGGACCTTATGTTTTGGCCTAGATCCGTTGCTTTCACAGCCAGTTGCGCGCCAATTCTAAATCTAAATCTGGATCGGAAATTCTGGATCGGAAATATATTTTAATTTCAACTTTCTTTATATTAATAGCAAAGTTAGGAATTTCTTGGCTAAGTGGAAACATGCTTTACCCGATACTAAGCGACTTTATATTTCTTCCGTGACATCGTTTTTGCTTGTTACATATGCTCCTAAGTACTTGCATTTCTTTACTTTCACTACGCTCTCATTCTTAATTGTTATATATCTATTTCCTTCATTCCAAGTATTTCGGTTTGTTATGTATTTTGTTTTCTATATGTTTATCTGTATACCTATCTCATCATCTATCTCATTACACTCTTCTACTACGACATTGGTGTTACTTTGTAGTTCATCTATATCGTCCCTTTTTAAATCTACATCATCTGCTTATACGAACAGTTGATTTAAATCATTCAATATTAGTACGTTTTTGTCGCCTTTAATTTTGAAAATAGAATATTCTAGTGCAAAGTTAAACAGCAGTGGTGACAAGGCATCACCTTCTTTCAACCCGTTGCGAACCTCAAAACTATTTGACATATTATTATTACCTATTACTGAGACATATCCTCACTAATTGAACAAGTTTTTTCGGAATTCCAAATTGTACCAGGAGGTTGTATAGTTTTTCACATTTGATAGAGTCATATGTTTTCTTAAAATCAATGAATAACTGGTGAACTGGCTTTAAAAAAACATGAGAGTAAATGAAGGAGTTGGGCTTTAAATTCCGTTTTATGAGAAATCCCATTTCGTGCACCTTCCCCCTTCTTTCCCTGAACGCTTCAATGTATATTATCGGCAGAATTGTTTTATTGCAGTAAAAAAATCTTCTGCTAAAGCAGATTTTGGTAAACACTTTCTTTTCTTTCTGCATTGTGTTTGTCAAAAGAAATCAAGCCTTGTTTGCAAACATTTCCGGTTGTGCGCTTAAATCAACCGGCGCCATGTTATGACGTAAGCTATCAGGAGGGTGCTTGTCATTGAGTTACAAGCTATAGTTGGTTAGTTTGTATTGCTATGAATCGATAGCATAAATAGATGAAAAAAAATTGGGTAAGTGGTGCATAGTTCATTTGTTCAATAACACGCCAATATTTTTTTCTTAGAGAGCTTTTTTCATCGGAATATGAAGCGAAGCCGTATCATCCACGAAGGCCAATGAAATGTCGTAGCGTTGTTACGTAACACACGTACAATGTAAATACAACTTCCAGATCACCATTCGTAAGGTCTTACCGTGGATGAGTCGTTAAGGCATCGGCTTGTTAAGTGAAAGAATCCGGGTTCAAATCCCGACGGGAGTTAGACTTTTTTCGTTTTTCATTCCAAAATACATTTCTATCTGTTCATTTTTATAATTAATAATTGCTATCTTGCATATTTTGTAGATTATCTTAGATTAGTGACCATAGGTTAGCGGAGGTTAGGTAAGGTCAGATTCGGTTATGTATCTTTACACTTTAAGTTCCGAGCGTGACGCGTTCGTATTATCTCTAACACAATATTGGTTACCCTGCGGAGGAATGAAAAACGAGAAAGGGTTTGGCTGCGTGCAGTGCGGAGGGATGTAAATAGAATCAACTGTGTAAGGTTTCGTCGCCCGTGTTCACTATCTATTGAATGTAGATTTAAATTCGTTTACCCTTTGAATCGTATTAACCACCGCAATAACCTGTTTTTACAGTTCATATTTGAAGGGAATTGAAACTGCCAAAATTAGCGATAGATTCAAGGGACTGTACTCGGCACTTTAACAAGTCTTAACATGTATAATTTCATGAAGTTTTTAATGTATACAGTGTCATTACACGTTGCAATGAATTTTGAGCACACAAAACAAATTACAAATAAAGAAATGACTGACATAAGAAATATGCTCTATCCCAACTTGTGATAAATTTATCACGATTTGATGCAAACTTCGCGTCTTGTTTTCCTTCCGCAGTGGGTCTTACGACACTGCCCTCTATTAGTTGGAACGGCGAGACTCTGGCGTGAATAATAAAACTTTAATATATAGAAAAACCATGTAAGGCCACCTGAGACCAAATGTCTGCTAGACCATAAGTCAATCGAATTAAATGTTTTTAATAAATTATTGAGCTCGAGACTGACGTTGACGCCCGTTGAAGAATCTTACACGGTTAACGGTGTATTAAAATCTCCAGCGAGAATCATATTATTACTATTACGACGTTGTAATTCGAGACTGAGATCATTGTCTATCATCTGTTCACGAGATATTTTACCATGCATACCAGATAGTAAATAAACACAAAAAACGTGAATAGATAGCACTTGCACCGCTATTATTCTACACGAGGGGTGCACCAGCACATTACTGTAGGGAAGTCACACTATTGATATTAACTATAGATTCATAATTTGGAAAGTTGAAATCATAACTTATCACTTCTTGTCAGCCAAAAATATATAAAGTTTCGTGTACTAGAAAACGATGAAAGCTAGTATGCATTATTGAGAAAATTGCACGCGCATTGTTAAATGTGATTATCTTAACTGTCTGCATACAGAATAAAAATAAAAGTGCATATGAAAAAAACGAAAGTTCGCCATTCTGTATGCTATTGATAATCACAAAATAAATAATTAGTTTACAATGACTACTATTTATTTTGCCTAGCACTGTATACTGATCCTGAATGACTAGTTGTTTCTAAATGATACAATATTAAATGTCAGTTATTGCATAGTAACATCATCCAGTGATTCACTTGACCATCCAGGCGCAGTCACGTTAGAAAGATTTACTTAAGACAACCCTGTTTTGCTTGTAGCTTGAAGCCGTTGGCTACGTCTAACATGCCTTTTTTTTGTGAGGGATGTAACTCACAATGCAGCGAATCCAAATTGGTCGAACGTTTACAATTAACACAATTAACGCTCTCTTCACGATGAGGCAAGACGTTCAGAAGGAACCAAAAAGAGCTTAGTTACACTTTCCCCAGGGGGAAATTTGTAAAGTACTGATGCGTGCAAGACTATCACTTAGGTCAGAAAAAAAATTAACAGCTTGAACCGTTTCACCAGTGCTACCTATCAGTGAGACAGAAATTGCTGTAGCATTTCCGGAAACATTGGCACACTTATTAACCTCTTCCACAACACTATTCACTTCTATGTCAGCACTAATATTATGGGAAAAGGAATAAAACTTATTGACGTATGAGTCACTAGTAACAGCAGGATCTTGGAAATTATTTAATTCAGCAGCCGTCTCCTCGTTGTTGTTGGACTCGTGCTCTGCTATGCTTTGAGACTGCGCATGCGTCGTAGAAAGTAAGTGTTCTCCTTGCTCGCTGAAATCAGCTGGTGGAGTGGGGGTGTTCAAAACTTCAGCTGGACTCAAAGCACCCAAACGATTATTGTTTTCTTTGAAGGGAGAAAATTTGTATCCTTCGTTTGTTTCGCCAACAGTGTATGGCAGAGTAGAGTTATGATTCACTTTTACTATACGTATAACAGCACCGTACTGAGCAAGAAATTCTTTCGCATGTGAATCAGTCACTTCCGAGGGCAAGATAGTCACGCTAATATTTACCTGCTCGAGCGATACTTTTCCAACCGCTAATTGAACAACTTTGTTGTTCACGTGGCAATTTAGTATTTCATTGCTATCTTTCAGTAACTAATCAACTAGCTCTGCATTGGCAAGCTTGATAAATAAAGTCTTAAGGTGATGATTACACTGAAAACTCAAGATATTGGGCAGAGGGATCTTCCATTGGTCCCACACGTTAAGTTGTAATTGTTCTATAGTAACTTTTTCTGGCAATTTATGTAAGTTCACATACATTGTATTCTGCCTCACTGTATTAGCATAATTGACATATTTGTTTGTATTAGCTTATTATAAGAAATACTACTCGGAGATAACACTCCTACCACTCACACGAAAAATAGGCGAAGGCACGTACCAACCACTCGCCACGTTTGATTGAGATGCTCCTCCAGCGAAGGACTAGCTCAAACTGAGAAACAACTTACCCCACAATGACAACACGGTGAGTCTGACATAAAATAGTGATAAGAAGAGAATTATAAATTGAGACAATACCATGTCATACATTTCTTCTGTTAAAGATGGGTATTTGCTGTTTTAACTTGTTCAAGTGTCATGGTAGGCTTATATATCAATTATTTCGGTAAGTCATGATGTGAATATTCTTTCTTTTTTATGTGTTTTGCCTTCAAAGAAACCTACTTGGAGAGAAACATTATATCTATTGAACTACTAGAAAACGCTTACGTCAAACCAATCAGAAGACGGGTTTCGTTAAATGACGTAGGAGGTAAAATTCTCCAGTATTTCACGCTACATTTCTACGTAACAAGAAACCCTAA
>JAGDQP010006288.1:0-14363 GCA_022664845.1 Lepisma saccharinum | reverse complement strand
AATATATAAGGACGATGAAAACGGAATGTTCATTATGGTTTACCCTATATTCGTTACACAGCGAAGAAATACAGCTCACACACTAATTTTCAACAGTGAGTTGCTAGTGTGATGTTTTTCAAACTGCATTCTAAATAAGCTGATAATTCACTGCGATGCTGGCTACATTTCGAAAAGTATTGAATTCCGCAGATTATACATATTTTATCGGTGATTATCACTAATCAGATATTAACATGTTCCCATTAATTATATTGATTGATAAGCTTCACTGTATATTGTAGCATAAATTCTTAAGACAAATTATCGAAATGGATATTTTCTTCGCTTAAATGTTAATTTTCTGGTTTATAAAACAATTGCTGAAGTTTCTTGTGTGAAGTATGAAACATTTCTTTATTTCTTAATACTGTTATAGTGTGTAAGAATGAGTGTCCTCTTTGTATTTATATTAGTTTCGTTTTTGCTAACATTTACTCCACGAGCGCACTGTAACTTTCGCTCTTCTGTGTCAGACCTTGAAGAGTTTCTTTGGGCAGAAGGCGTTCTTATAGCAGCATCACTTGAAGAACATATTAACTTAGAAACAGAAAAGCTTAAAGAATTGACAAAGTAAGTTTCTAAAGTAAAATAATTTGTTATAACTTAATTATGTTGGGTAAGAGCAGTCGTGCGCCAAAAAAAATAATAAGTTGCAGCACAACACAGGGAATCAGAGTAGTGCCCGTAAACCTATAGAGTTAAACGGTGGCGTGCGGATCAAACTGGTCAGAATGAAGCGAATTGAAGCATACACAAATATGATATATGCATTTAATGAGGCACCGCTCCAACCTTTCCTTTGGTAAACTTTGGTAAACTTTATTTTTTTTTATATGGGCCAGTTTAGTAACTTTGGACTTCGGCCCGTCACGATTTGCCTTTAGCTGTTAAGTGTTAAAATCCACACCCATGCCCCTGCCGGGACTCGAACCCGGGACCGTTGAGTCGATAGCCTACCGCCGCAGACCGCTCGACCACCCGGCCGGCCTTTCCTTTGGAATGTCAACCCTAAAGAACAAGCACAGTAGGTTCTGATTACTATTACAATCTGCAGATTTCTAGCTATCAGTTGATAAATTTTGTATTAGACTCTCGATTAAATACACTTTAGTGAAATATCAACATGCACGGCAGTGCATGAGCCAAGTTCTTCACGTCAGAAAACGTCAGCACTGCCAGAAGCATGTTATACAGGAACAAGAGTTTATGGGAAAATCGACGATTTGGGGGCCCCGTAAGAAAAAAGATGTTAAAGATAGGAATATGAGCTTTTGCCGTTAAGGAGATATGATAAATATGTGCAGATGTACAAAATTTCATATTCGTATCTCAAACTATGTTCTAGTTGTGGACCCCTGAAATTGTATATTTTAGGCTAACTGACTCACTCACTCACTCATCATATTGTTTAGGGTGTTTGGAGTAAGCTAGAAACATGAAATTTGGTATGAAGGTAGAGGATGATAAGTAGATAAAGGAAAAATTCCGACATTTTGAAAAGGTCGCCATCTTGGATTCAAAATGGCCGCCAAACCTAAAATTTCAAAGAATACACAGCCTAAACGACTAAAGATAGAACAGTGAAATTTGGTATGAAACTACATCATTGATAGCAAATTAAGAAAACTTTTTAAAAAATTGAAAAAGTCGCCATTTTGGATTCAAAATGTCCGCCAACCCTAAAATTTTAAAGAATACACAGCCTAAACGGCTGTCGCTAGAATAATGAAATTTAGTTTGACAGTACAATATTATTAGTAGATTAGGAAAATATTACAAAATATCTCTAAAGGCGCCATCTTGTATCCAAAATGGCGGGCGTCATAAATCCATTTTCCAACTGCTTGAGCCAGAGATACGAAATTTGGCATAATGATGTATTATCAAGAGTAGTTTAGGAAAACATAACAACGTTTTAAAAAATTCACCATCTTTGATTCAAAATGGCAGCTGAAATACCATTTTTAACATTGTTCGAGATAGAGAAATGAAATTTGGTATGACAGTGTATCATCACGAGTATGTCACGAAAATATAAGAAAACGTTAAAAATGTGTCCATCTTTTATCCAAAATTCCCGCCTAAGCCCCACTTTATAACGACTGAAGCTAGAGAAACGAAATTTGGTATGAAGGTGTACCATTACGAGTAGGTTAGAATAAATTCGGCTCGTCTCCCCTACTAGGGTGCAGTTCCCAGCTGGAGCCTGATTGCGATAAAGGGGTGCGCCCCAGCGAGGCCATCTTGGAATTCTTGGGGCAGCGCCCCAATGAGGCGAAGCGACTATATACATTATACAAGTGTAAAAAGCTGCGAAATACGAGCAAAAGCACCAGGGGTGCAAACTGTCCAGTCAACTCCTTCAACCTTAAAAAGTGGTGAAATGGAATATGGATGAGCCTAGTTGCTCGCGCCAACTTCCAATACTCCTGCGTATCCCACCAAGTTTTACTCGTCACAAACGTTAGCACTGCCAGGAGCATGTTATACAGGCAGAATGTGGAAGTTTCCCCATTCGGACGCAGCCCTCTGGAGTATGAGGGAATATCTGCATCATGTGGCGCAGTGCACTGCAGATTCTGGTTGTGATAAAAAGACGCAGTTCCTCCAAACTCCTCAAGTTCGATGCGCGGCCTGCCGTGGGATTCTTGGCGCAGCGACGCGAGCGAATCGAGGGGAGTATCAACACGTACGGCAGTGCATGCAGCCGAGTTCCGCGTGTCACAAAACGTCAGCATGCTATACAGGAACAAGAGTTTATTGCGAAATCAGCGATTTTGAGGTTCTGTAAGAAAAAAGATGTTAAAAATTGAAATATGAAATTTCGAAGTATGACGGTATATCATCACTAGTAGATTACAAAATATCTGCAAAGACATCATTTTGAATCCAAAATGGCTGACTTCATAATCCATTTTCCAGAACGTTTGAACTAGGGATACGAAATTTGGCATAAAGGTGTATTAACAAGAGTAGTTTAGGAATAATTTACATTTTTGAAAAAGTTGTTAACTTGGATCAAAATGGCCGCACAAGAACTTTTTCCACACCATTCGAGCTATAGAAACGAAATTTGGTATGAAGGTGTACCATCACAAGTAGCTAACGGCAATATAAGAAAACTTTTTAAAAATCGCTTTCTTTAATTCAACATAGCCGCCCAAATACCATTTTCCAAACCACTGAAGCTAGAGAAACGAAATTTGGTATGAAGGTGTACCATCACGAAATTGTTTCAATAAATGGATCAAACCACCGCTATGAGCGTGCAGCCCCCGAGGCGATATGGGAAAAGGTCTGCACAGCATGGGGCGCTGTCCCCAGAAAGTCTGATCACAATAAAGGGGGCATAGCCCTAAAAATTTGAAGTTGGGGCGCACACGGAATTCTGGGCCAGGAGCGAGGCGAACCCAGTATATATATACACGTATAAAAAGCTGTGAAATCCGAGCAAAACACCAGATGATGTTCGAGCCTTAGGGTTGGTGATGGTGGATTTTAGGGCCGCCAGCAGGAAGCAAATTTGCTGTATCATCACAAGTAGGTTACAATAAATATGGCAAAGCTTCCCTATGTTTCAATAATTATCTCATTCTCACGGGTGGTGGGTATAGGAAAAAATCTGCAACATGGAAGCACAGTGTCCTGGAGAGTGGTTACGTTAAAGGGGCGTAAGTACCCAAAAACTCGAAGTTGGGTGCGCATCCAGCTACGGGGGATGAGGACCTAAACGAGGCCAAGCGAGCGAGTATATATATTATACACGTACAAAATGCTGTGAAATCCGAACAAAAACACCAGAGGTGCAAAACGTTTAGCCAAGTTCTTTAGCCCTAAAAAGGTGTGAAATGGGAGACGGATGAGCCAAGTTCCTTGGTGACAGCATGTAACAGGAACAAAGGAACTTGGCGCGAGGTGGCAAGGTTCATGATCCTCAAGCTATAAGGGTGGTGGGGATCCTAAAACCCACTACGTCCACCGCCACCAACCTTAAGGCTGTTGCCAGCTCGCGCCAAGTTCCTTTGTTCCTGTTACATGGTGTCACCAAGGAACTTGGCTCATCCGTCTCCCATTTCACACCTTTTTAGGGCTAAAGAACTTGGCTAAACGTTTTGCACCTCTGGTGTTTTTGTTCGGATATGTTTTACTTACGTAGCCTCTATCAACTAAGAGACACCGGAAGATGTGTAATAATATTGTGTATATCTATACAGTTTGACTCACTAATAGAACTTAGAAGCTCGCTCAAAATTATTTCAAATATGAAAAGAATTTGCTCAAACCCAAGCTTTTGATTACATCAATTTACTTACTCGTTCTGATTGAATTGCTGATTAGGCGTTGGGTTGGTTTTCGATTAAAAATATTTTAAACTGTGAATCTGCCGATTGCATTTGCCGATTCTACATACTTAGGGTGAGCATAAGCTGTATAGCCGAAAACGAGACATTCCCTTAGTAATTCACTTCACTTTAAAAAGTAACAAATTTTAAAATAAATGTTTACACAGCCATATATATATATATAATGTTCATAATAAATGTTTTTTTTTTCCCTTACGAAGTTTCCTTACTTATATATATAAGTGACATTGTGGACTCCTTTTTCTTGTATCAATCATATTTCTCAAAATTTGCTGGAGTTGAAACATATAGAAAAAATGCACTTGATACTGTTGACATTACACCTATTTCTCTCATCTCTGCACAGGGAAAACATCAAACTAAGCACTCGCTTGATATTCGAATTATGTGCTGGCAGAGAGAAGTTAGGGGTAGTCGTTGTTGAAATTTCCATACCGACTATCGGTATGTTTTGGATACCGAAAATTATCAATATACCGAAATACCAAACAATATCAAAACCCTAGAAGCAATGATATTGAGGGATATGAAAGTACTCATGGACGCATCTATTTAGGGGTGGGTCTGGACTCCCACCCCAGAATTCCTTATAATATGCAAAAAATAATATAATTTTAGGTGTAATTATCTATATTTAGGGTACTTTTCACACCTGGACCTGGACTTGGAACTTGGAACACCTGGAACTTGGACCCTCCAAATCCATTGGTTACCTCCGAAATTAATTTTTAGATATGTGTCTGGAAGTACCAAACGGCACCGAACGATATCGAAATACCAAAAATGGAAAATAGATAACAACAGGGAATAACAAATAAAATGTGCCTGCAGGGAAAAGGTAAAATTAATTTATGGGCGGATATCCGACACTCGGATCCGGATCCGAAGCTCGGATCCGGGACCGAAGATTCAAAACTCGGATCCGGATCTGGATACCTGAAAACGGATCTGAAGATCCGAAACTCTAATCTGAAATCCGTATCTTCGAGGTTTCGGATATCCGGTGTAATGGATTCGTGCGATTTTGGTCGCAGATCCAAAGACCCAATATTCGGATTTCGTTATTATGACACCGAGCCGAAGTAGCTCAGTGGTAGATCGTTGGTGTACCATTCGAGAGGTCGTGGGTTCGATCTCAGCTTCCGACTATCCTGACTGAGGTTTCTGCAAGGGTTTCCTCAGTCACACCAGGCAAATACCGGGATGGCACTTTTAACATAGGCCCTGGCCGACACCTTCCCGAATCCTTTCCCCTCCTCTATAACGACCTGAGCTTTAGATGCCTAAAGGCCCTAAATAAAATTCAGTTCGTTATGATGATGCATCTGAAACTGCGATGCCGGGATGGTAAATTATGTAAGGCCCTGCCCAATACCTTCCCCATCTTCTCCCTACCTCATCCTGGCCTGAGCCGAAAATTACAAAAGGTCATAAATAAAGCCAATTTAATTCAATGTATCTTAAACTCGAGAAATATATTTTATAGAGATAGTTGTGTATTTTATTGTTATTGTTTTCTTATTCAAAGTTAGTTGATAGGAACATATTTAACGTCCTTTATTATTTCTAAAACCCATTATTTAGTTCTCAAAAGGAAATTAATCTGAAAAAGGAGTTTCGAATATTTTATATCCTGCATGTTTTTGTTCTTTCTTTTTAACAACGCAATGTTAACTGATAGCCACCTCGCAGGGCAAAGGGTAGTCACGGTTGGTTCAGGGCGCGGGTGGGGTTTGAAGAGATAATAAGGTGCTGTTGATTATTTATTTTCCTTCTGTCGCTCCAATATATGTATTAGTGACAGAATAATATATGACTGGTTTCAGAAGCACTATTCTTGAATCCATGTATAACCCAACAATTTCTTCTCCCTTTCTGTGATCCTCCTTTCCCTCTGTCCTCTCACAACACTCCAAAATTAAGTGTAAAAGAAACCAAAATAATATTTATCGTTTGTTAGTCGAAAAAATCCCCCAAAATACGTACGAATTAGAAAAGACCACGATGATGTGCCATGCCCCAGATATTCGTGATCCGAGACATTGTGAAATTGTGTCCAAGTTGAAACACACCGCTGAATCTATCTCACTGCTTATAAGGTGCCACGGTTCGATCACGGCTCGTGTCATGTGGGTTTTGTTGTGGTAAAAATACCATGTGCGTGGGTTATGTCTGTATTGTGAACGACGGGACGAAATACTGTTTCTTTAGGTAAGGTATTCTGACTTTAACCTAATTTTAGGAAGACCTAATGCCATGTGAACGTCTTCCTCCAGGTCCACAAAGAATAACTGGAACATCTGTGAAATATGCGGTTCATGAAACGTTGAATTATTAGCGAGAGGTTTTACATAGTGTCGTTCATCGAAGATTGTTTAGTGTGAAATTATCGATGTGAAATACGTGATAAACTCTGAGAGTTCATTATGGGCGTTAACTTTAAATGTCAGATGGTAGATGGTTAATTTGGGATTTTAATGCAACGAAACTCAGCTAAACATGAGAACAACTTAGATACGAAAGGGTTCTGATACCGAACTTGATTACATTTTAACACACCACGTTTCTTAACGATGGACAGAATAAACAGATTTTAATGAAGTTATTTAACTTAGAGCAAATATTATTCGGAGGTGACACTTAGAAAGCCTAAATTATGTCAGACGCTAGAATCACAATATTAAACAGATCCTCTATTCATACCTGAAATTTTTTGAAGTTTGATGTTGATTCCATCACAGCCTCAAGATGAAAATGTTCAGAAAAAAATCTTCCTTCTTAGATATGAGTCGATGCTTTGGCTGGAGACTGTCAAACTGGAGACCTCTTCTATTGCACTGAAGCAGTGAAGGCCCCTCTATGGAACTGAAGGTTTTAATAGAAGACTCATTGGCTTTATATAGTAATTTGTGTATGCAGTAAATGTGTATGTGGTGATGTCTGACGACTCTCCTCTGAACTTTAAGTAGGTCGAAAGGTGACGTTCTCATCATAAGAATATGGTATTTGCTCAAAGGTGAATAACTTCTCAATTGACGTCATAGGTTGCATTATATTTCATCAGTCTACGTTGATATTACTCTGTTCATCTTTACTGAAACATGTCAGTGGTTTCATTTCCATTTCACTGAACAATTTACAAGAAAAATATAAAAATATACTAAATCCTAATTTTTCCTATTATTTTGAATTTTATGAATAAAGTTAATTTTACCCTCTGCTCGGGAGGATCACAGTATTGGCCCATTCTTCTACTTTCTCATTCTCCATTCCACCAATTTTCCTATCATCATTAAACTGGTCTGAGCTAAAGTTGCCTAAAGGACATAAAATAAATTCAGATTTGAAAAACTAATATATTTATACTTATTGGGAGAACATTTCACAGATGCATGTGCACATAGTACTCAATATACTATAAGGAAAAGTTATATCGTTTCTAAGTTAAACCATCTCGGTAGATCGAGGTATCGGAACTCAAGTCTCTCTACCTGCTTCCGTTGAGGAGCTAGAATGACAAGCAATTCTAATGATTTTATATATGTAAAATGAAGAAAGTGATGAAATGTATTTAACTCCCAAAACTTTTTTTAAATCGCATGTGCTCCAATGATGGTTAAAATTTTATAGTGAGGAGATCAGTATTTTGATATTTGTCTGCGAACCTTTTCGCATATTCATTACCTTTTATTTATTCCCGTCCACATTTCATTAGAAAAATAATTACATAGAGTTCATCATCTGGAAGTTATAGAAAAACATAAGAAGAAAACACGAAAATATAACAAATATATAACATTATGAGAAAATCAGGGTTCTGATTCATTTTTATGGGATGAGTAGGAGCATACCAAGCGTGTAAATATGAAACCGGAATTTGTGCATAGACGGCGTTATCTGCCACTCTGGTTACCGTAAAACTACGTCCTTGCCGCCACTTGCTTGTTTTGACTGCTGATAACGATTTGCAACTCACAACTAGACAAGTTTCATGTCATAGTGTAGTGTTTAATAGCGTTGAACATGGAGCAATTTGTACCTACACACTACGATGTGCGGACAGCATTAATTTTTTGTTATCATTTGAAGAAAACTGCTGCAGAATAACATCGCATGCTTGTCGAAGCTTGCGGTGATCATCCTCTTGGTAAGTCGTAGTGCTATGCGTGATTTACAAAATTTAAAGTAGCGATTTTGACGTGAGAAACGAAGAACGTGGAAGACCACCGAAAAAGTTTGCAGACAGCGGATCGCAAGCTTTGTTGGATGAGGATGACGCTCAAACGCAACAACAACTCGCGGATCAATTAAATGTGACACGAGAAGCAGTTTCCATACGCTTAAAAGCCATGGGAAAGATTCAGAAGGTGGAAAAATGGGTTCCACCAGGCGCGGTGCGTCAGGTGAGGCCAGGTCTCACCTATGTATCTCTATAAAAATATGCAAATACTTGTTCCTGCTCTCAAAACAAATTATTTACTCTTCACGCTACAAACAAAGCTTGGTCAGGCGCACGAAGCAGCCTTTAGTATACCTAGACCCCCAAAGTGTGAAATAAATGCCTGCTTATAGCCCGAGAAATGCAATCGAACGCTCCAGTATGTTATAACTCAGTTCAATGGTCATACACACTGCTGATTTCCCAGAAAATTCTCCAGCTGAGGCCTCCTCAGCGCGGGTTCTCACTGGTTTCCATGGCAACGACTCGTAACAACAGATTTCAAGCTTTACGTTTGTTAACGGGAACTGAGGCCACTCTGCAACTATTTCTCACTTTTCAAAACGCGTCTCCTACTGTTTGAAACTGTTGTTTATTATTGGTCTACTCCTTGAAGTCACCTCGCTGGTGACGTAAGATGGCAAGAAATATTATATTTATCGTATCGTACATGTTGTTTTAACAATTTAAAGTTATATACACAATCAATCGTGTTTGACTTAGCAAGGTTCCTAAAGTTAACATTTCATGTTAAGTTATATTTAGAATTTGTATTAGGTACGTGATATCGTAGAGAATAAGATGTAACTTATTTGAAATGGGAATATATAAAACAGAAAATACACGAATATTTTTAATTGCTTTGATTTGTATCGTCTCATTGGTCTGTTCGCGGAGTGTCTTCGAAAAGTGTGGTTTTCTTTTTCATAAGTTTATAATTTCTTTAATGTGCTGTTTCGGTATCTGTTGATATTTTTATATACTTATATTAACTTGGCATTTAGAACATGCATAGTTCTGATGTTATTGTTTCTTTCTTGAACACGCCGTTCTCGAGACGAAATGAGGTGGGACAGCGAAAAATCCTCAGTAAGGGACGTCCCACTCCAGATTTGTTGCTAATACAGGCTGACGGGAAAAAGAGCAGAATTTTTAAGAAATCGTGGTATGATGTTCACAAGTGATTATGTGGCAGTGTTGCAATAGATAAATTATTTTGTTGGCCCTGTTTATTACTGAGCGTGAAGAAAAATGTTTGGCGTTGTGAGGGATATTTTGATTTTAAAAAATTGTTACGAGGTGTGGAAATGCATTCTAAATCTAAAGAACACATTAACAATTTCATTGGATTGAAACAAATGAGTAAAGAAGCTGCAACCATATTAGAACAACTCAATGAACATGAAAAGCGAAGGAAACCAGAGTTAAACAATAATGTATAAAAACAGAGAAATTTTTAAGAAGTTAATTGACTTAACGTGTGTTTTGTGTAAACAAGAACTGCTGTTTCGTCGTCACCATGAGTCAAGGGATTCTTTAAATCGGGATAACTTCAAAGAAGTTTTCGAACTGATGTTGAGCTGTAACGATGAATTAAAATTCATTGGTAAACACTGGGTCATTTCAATAGGGTATCAAAGAATACCCAAAATGAATATATATATTAATATAGGTGAAGTCGTTTCCAAAGCTATTCAGGAAATAATTGGGAAAACTAGGTTCTTTTCAAGCCAGGTGGACGAAACAACGGACAAAGCTACAAAGCTCAGTGTTCAGTTGTCGTTAGATTTGTGGACCTAGAAGGTAAAATTCAAGAACATTTTTTAGGTTTCATCAGCTCGGGAAATATAGATCTGCTGAAGTGATGTGCGATTTGCTTGTCAGTCTTCTTAATAAATATGATTTCAGGGAAAACTCGTAGCGCAAACATATGATGGTGACAGTGTTCTGTCAGGAGAAATTAGTGGTCTCCAAGCTCGCATGCGCGAGTTTGCTCCTCAAGTAATCTTCACTCACTGTTTTGCGCATCGATTAAATTTAGTGCTACAACAGAGTTGCAAATAAAATTTATGCTGCTAAATTATTTTTCTCGATACTTCAGGGTATACCGGGTTTCTTTCATAAATCATCGAAACGATCATGTGTGTTAGAACGCATTGTGGCTGAGAGATTGCCAACTCACACTGAAATAAGATGGAATTCAAATTCAAAAATATTGTCAACAATCTTTAACGAAAGAACGAAGCTGGTTGGCGTGTTTAACGAAATAATGCGTCTCGAAACAAACGAAAAAGCGATTCGGCAAGCGAAAGGGTTTAAGAGAAAGGTGGAAGATTTTGAATTTGTTCTTCTTCTTCTCATTTTTAGTGATATTTTTGTAAAAATTGACTCCTTGTACAATGTCCTTCAAAAGAAACTTTCCGATATACAATTGAGTATAAAGGAAGTACAACAGTGTATCCAATTTCTAGACAAGCTTAGAAACTACGATAAAGCTACGGAATATATAGAATGAGCTGAAAAGGAGAGCGTAGGTAGTGGTAGCCTAAGAAATACAGTACACATTGACAGTGAGATACAAAATAAATCTTCGAATACACAGTGAAAAATCTTCAGATATTCTTTCAGATAAATGACACATTGAAAAACCAACTGAAACTTAGGTTCTCAGATTTGGATAAGCTGGAGTTTCTGCAGCAGGCAGATACAAGTCAATTCACCACTTACGCCACTAACTTCCCAACTAGTGCATTGTAATCGTTGATTTTAACATATGGATCCTATTTTAACACTGCCTATTTACGCACTGAACTTGAAATAGTATTTAACAGGGACATCTTTCAAAACATTGAGTTGTCTACTTTGTTAAAACGCAATTTGTGACGTAATCCCTGAGGCCTACAAATTGTTCGCTCTCATTGCAACTATTCCAGCGAAGAGTGATTCTGTTGAGAGAAGCTTCTCTTGTTTGAATAGAATTAAACTCAAACAAGAACAACAGTGACCCAAGACAGAGTAACTGCGATGTCAACCATTTCAATTGAAAATGAATTGCTTTTGCAATTAATGAAACAACGATCCTGGTATGATGATGTCATCACAAGATATGCAAGACGCAAGAATCGACGAATTGATCTCTTCAAATAACGTGAGTAATTGATTAATTTTCATTTTTGTTTTAGTATTTTAAGTTTAATTTTTAGGAAAGTACATTTTTGTGACTTTTCGACCACATGAAGATTTTTCACTTATATTTTTCACATACGTAATATGTTTATGTAGATGTTACATTCCCAATATGAAGTGTTTTAATGCCTAAGCCAAAGTTACCTAAAGGCCAGTAGAGTACCCCTAGCCTGCTACTCCATGATTTAATTACGTATTAATTAAACACGTCCTTGTAGCATGAGACTCTGGCTGTAACCAGACAAATTCACTCCGTGGATTGCCAGGTGGCTATTTGAGACACCCCTCCTTGAATGAATTTACGAAACAAGTTAGAACAAGAGTTTCTTGGACGAAAAAATATAGACAACACGCAAATTCACTCCATGATTTAATTACGTATTAATTAAACACGAACTTGTAGCATGAGACTCTGGCTGTAACCAGACAAATTCACTCCCCCTGAAGGCTTTTGGCCGTAGAGAAAGAAAAAATATAGAAAAAATAATAATGAGCTTTGGAAAGAAACGGGAAAATAGTTGAAGAACCATTTTTAATTTCTGATTGAAACCATACGAGGCGGTGTAGCCCCTGAAGGCTGAAAGTTAATTTAGTTTAAAAAGAAAAAAAAAGGAAACAGTTGGTTTTTTTCATGATCTTTTTTCATGATCTTTTTTTTATCAGACAATACAAGAAGATCTAATCAACTGAGAGCCTAGAGGCCAACGCCAAGAAAAAAAAGAACGGATGTTTGAATTCATTTACCCAGCTTGGTTGATGGAATCAATTGTGATAGTATTATTTTAAAAAGAAAACATGAAGTGCTTATTGGTAATGATGACAATGAGACATGAATGTAAGATATCTCAAGTACTTGTGAATATTACGAAGATCTAGGAACATTGTATTGGCAGTGACATTGTTTGATATAATTTTAGTTAGGGCTGATGTTTGATTGAGAGAATTATAAACACCGATTTTGCATAATAAAATGTAATTTGACTGAATTTGCGTAGAAAAGCTTCCAAAGACCGTAGTAAAGTACAGAAAGGTAATGAACACGAAAAGAATCATTGAATATAAGTTGGAATTGAGATATGCAGAAATATAAACACTGATTTTGCATAATAAAATGTAATTTAACTGTTTTGCTGACTTGTGTTGAAAGAAAAGAATGTCGTTGCGGCAGATCCAATGGTTAAAGTTTAACTTGCTCCAAGTGTGAGATTTTGTTACCTTGCGGTAGATGCAATGGTTAAAGTTTAACTTGCTCCAGGTGTCAGATTTTGTTACCTTGTGGCAGATCCAATATTTAAAGTTTAACATTAAGGTTGTTGTGGTATAGTGGTGATGGTTACTGAAGATAATACTTGGACGGGTATTGAAACATTTGACTAATGCTGACTGATAAATACATATGTGAAGACTTTAGTTGATTGTTTTAGGAATAATGCTCATAGCAGAATGTTGCCTTATGACATAATTATATATTGAACTAACACATATTTGGACGTTTACTAGACCGTTTGTTGTATCTTATTGAAACAAATGTGTAATATACTGGTTTTTGAAGCTAGGAAAGCGTTGATAAATTGCACAAATGTTGAATATAACTTAGTGTTGACATACACAAGAACTGACACAGAAATGTAAACACTGATTGTACTGAATAAAATGTAATTTGACTAAATTTGCATAGAAAAGCTCCCGAAAGCGCTGATAAATTGCACAAATGTTGAATATAACTTGGTATTGACATATACAAGAACTGACATAGAAACAAGAACCTATTGTACCGAATAAAATGTAATTTGATTAAATTTGTATAGAAAAGCTCCCGAAAGCGCTGGTAAATTGTACAAATGTTGAATATAAGTTGGTATTCAGATATACAAGAACTAACACAGAAACAAGATCGTATTGTATTGAATAAAATGTAATATTGACGGAAATAGTACTAAAAGCTGCCGAAAGCGTTGGTAAATTACAGAAAGATAGCATACATGAGCAAAATTATTGAATATCGTTGAGATATACAGAAAATGAGATAAAAGAACATGTGATTTTACTGAATAAAATACAATTTGACTAAAGTCGAACTGAAAACCTTCCGAAAGCGTGGGTAAATTTGAAAAGGTTTGAATGCAGGACGTAAACCTCATGACGAAACGTGAATGTTGTATATACTGGTTTTGAAACTAGGAAATGTACTTATTGTGGTTTCGCCTTTGATTTTTAAAAAGCAGCCATTTTATAACTAATATGGCCGACATAAAATTTATTTTGCACGTCGTTTGAGCTACAGAACTGAAATTTTATATGAAGACGTATTGTCATTATTAGATTGAAGAAATTTAAGAAAAGTTTTTATAAGTCGCCATTTTAAACAAATATGGCCGTGGAAATTATGTTTTGATAGAATACAGAGCCTAAGTGACTAGACCTAGAAACTTGAATCTTGGTAGAAACGATGATTACTGCAAAAGAATTACAAACATATGAGAAAATCGTACAAAAGTAACCATCTTTAAAACAAATATGGCCGCCGAAATGATTTTTTGATAGAATACAGA
>JAGDQP010006287.1:62602-73248 GCA_022664845.1 Lepisma saccharinum | reverse complement strand
CCTTAGCACGCAACATATTTTGTGTATTTTGCTACTAACATCTTCTTCGTAACGTAAATAACAACATAATATCAGAAATTATAAAGCATAAATATCGTGCCTCATTTTTAGGACCTGATAGAAACAGACGTTTTGTCTTGTCTTTCGTGCATAACGTTATTGTTCTATGGAATACTCGATTCATTAAGAAAGAAATAATTACCTAGTAACCATAGGTTTCAACGTTCATTTTCGTTTTTCCATATTCGGTAAGGATCTTTTCTACTGGACAATTTAAATTACATCTTTCAGTAAATTTCAACTAATGGCCCAACTAAAGTAAAATTGCGTTAGGTCCCTGTTTTGGTATTTCAAATGCGATTCTCTTACGTTGTTTTTCATTATTTCCTACGTACTACAAGAAACCATAAATATCTTTCCAGAAGCCAGGACATGCGATAATGATTTCTCTTAAAGAAAACAAAATTTCAACCCTTGCTCGTTCACGCACACACTCACAGAATCACATATCACCCCTTCTACATTAGTTGGGTGGCCTATCTTCTAGGCTTAGAGAAAAATCGTGTATAGTAAAGTCATGTAAAGATTATATTGGCCATGATAGTACAATCTCAATCATATATTTTTGACCCTTCTGAATGCTCATTTAAGCTATATGAAATGTGGTAGTGTTCGCCTGCTGAATATGCAACCCAACTTGATTATTGGATTATATTAAATGCATATCACCCCAGGATGTCCAATTCTTCCTCCAAACGTATTTTGCAGGGGTAAGAACGAGAACGTGTATTGCGGAATCATAGATTAAAGGCGTTAGCATCACTTAGAGAAATTAGAGAAATATAACGTTTATTTGTCTTGTGGCGTAGAAAAACGAATAGAAATGTATTTTTCAATGACTTTTACATGCAATTACCACATTGAAAAAATGTAATTACTCAATTTTATAATACTCTTGTGTGACAAGAAAATACTGTGAAAGAGAATGAGGTATGAAGTTGAACACCAGCAAGAGAGATAAACATTTGCACACGAAAAGTGGAATAAACGAGCTGAAAGATACAGAAAATTACAATTATTCAAATATATTCACCGTCTATTTTATACATTTTGCCAGTTATACATTGTAACTAGTTTAAGAGAATGTCCGAACTAGGAACGGGATTCAAATCTGGGCCGGTGATTCTAAGTCCGATAGCTTAACCACTCAACTACGTATCTGGTGCAGAAAAGTCTTCACTATTACGCCTAGTTACGCAAAAGTAGCGATTAAAAAGGATAAAATGACATGTCTCTTTGTTACCTATGTTTATTTAAGCAGAAGTTCTATGGTTTTCAGTAAAAAACAATTTCTTTGGGGAAACTGCAGTTTAGCTACTTCTGCTATAGAGCACTGGAAACGCCTCAAGATACTACAGTTTGCCTTCTCATAGCCATGGAAGGCATTAACATGCGTGAAAAATACCAAATAATGTGGAAGTTCTGATGTCAGTTATAGGCGTAAAATATTCGTGTTTATGTAGCAATAATTGCTAGTCCATCTTGTGTTTAGTTCGCAATGCACTTCAAATGAGATTATTTATATTGGTTTTCTGCTGCGTAGAGAGTCGAATCTGATGAAAAGTCAAGGGGTGAAGTTACTCTGTTTCTCCTTCCACTCAAGTCACGCCTTGATTTTGGATCAGATCCTACATTTCACGCAACCGAGTGCGTTTTGAAACAACGGGGATTTAAAACAACAGCTGTTTGAGCCCAGTTGGTTTTATAGGCCTTTTGGGACTTTATTTGAGTTTTCAAAATAATATGTGATTAAATATAAATGTTAAGTTGTGTACAGACCTCAGTAGCCCAGTCCATAACGGTTTGTCACAACTGTGGAATCGGGAGGCGTGGAGTGGGTCTGTTCTGTTTGTTGGAGTGTTAGAAAGTTTAAATTTATATTGTAGTTACTCGTTATACAAGTACATAACGTGTGAAAATAATGTTTTTCTATCTGGTGTCCTAATATAAATGTTTGGCTTTTCATGCAGAGAACTAAAATTATCAAGCAGATTTTAAAGGCAAAAATGTTTTTGTTTGAATATCCTATGATAAACCTGGATGGAATGATGGAATGGCGTAGATATTACATTTGCCGTCTGCAAACACAAATTCTGGCATGCACCGCAATACAAAAATAGACGCCATTTAATCAATCGATGAGGATAAAAATAAAACAATACCCGTTTTGAACTATTCTAAAGTAAGAAATGTAAACATGTTTTTAAAAAAATATAGAAAAAATAGGAGAGGTGAAGCAACCATGCTGGACAATCTCAGATCGAGTAAGTGACATGGAATTTCTGGAAAAGGGTTACTTGATTTAAGTAGTCTTTGAATTTATTTATCGACTTAAGGCATCTCAGATTCGGGCCGGGATAGGAATTTGGATTTGGAAGGTAGTCGGCCAGGGCCTAGTTCGTAAGTAGAATCTCGACTCTTGTCTGGAATAACTTACGATACTACCTACAAAAAGCTCAGTCAGATGGGTAGCCTTTGAGATTCGTTCCCAGAACTTTCTAATTGCTAAGCCAACATACTTCCACCTGAGCTACGTCAGCTCGTTTCAAGGAATCTTGAAGCTGAGAGTACTCTGTAATCAGATACTAATACTTCTTTCCAAAGTATACTTCTGTATTATTTAATTTTGTCAAGTAATCTTGATCAGCATGAAACCTTATATAGTTGAAAATATACTTTTGGATTATAAATGCCGAGAGGAAGTCCCGTAAAACCTCTTAATATTGTAATCTTTACATGCTTCGAACTTGTTTTCTAGGGTATATTTGCTTCAAAATAGACTAAAGGTCAAATTTTACTTTAAAAAATATTATAATACCCTGCAATAGTTAATGCTAAATGAATAGGTATGGGTAATTCCCTTTAAATTCTGATACCTATCATTCAAGTAAATTTGCAACTTTCTTCAGCGAAAGAATTGAACCAGTATTGAAAGTTTTATTACTTTAATAAGTCAAGAAGTGTTGTTTGGATTAATCAAATTTCAGTTTGTAATTAGGTATGTTCTCTAAAAAGAGACTAACATAACTTCAGTTCATGTTAAGCATTCTTTATTTTTTACGTATTTTTATTTTTGTCAAACAAGAGAAATGATCATTTTTTCTTAAATTGAATAGCTTTATGAAAAGATATTTAGATATTTAGATCTTTCAATTTGCCATTTTGATAAGAAATAAGAAAACCATTTAAAGTTAGAATTAAGAAAATAAAAGTTTGAAAATGTTATTTTGTGTGACGAAGGTTGGAGTTCATGTCCGTGTGACATGGATTCGAACCCTAACTATATTTACATGAGTTTGATACAAAGTTTCTATTACTATAGTATTCTTCCGAGGTTTCAAAAATAGGCCAACCTTTTCATTAGTAATGAAAAGTTTTCGTTTAACGTATTGTCCACTGGAATGCTTATGAGTGACAGGTTGCTCTATCTGTACTAATAGTCATTTCGTATTGGGATTTCATGGTCTCTAGGAAACTTGTCTTGGTTTGGATAAAATTACTAAAATTTAAAAGCGTAATCCCTTTCAAATCTTCTAACCTCATTTCTTGTTCTAAGTAGTTTATTTCCAATATACGCTGCAAAGGTAAGTTGAGTTGAGTTGGTGAGTTTTCAGCAGCTGTTGTGCTGAAAAGCCATTTTGTTCTTCGAGTAAAGACACCAAATGTGTGTTCTACAATACATATGAAGTTTCAATCCCATTTCAATTCTAAAGAAGTTACAGCTGCGATTCCATCAACAATCGCAAAGGCTCCGTTGATAGTATTTAATTCATGAAATATTTTTGGTATGGTCTGGCAGCACTGACAATGAGGTTCCTGGGAAATCTCAATGGTTAGCTATATGTAGCTAAGGAATTAAATCTGTTTCCCTAACAATTTCATGTAAGTAGTATGGGGTTAAGCCCCTTTCCTCTCTGCGCCTTAAGAAGGTTACCTATGCTTATACACACCATTGTTCGCTATTGTATTTCACCTTTCACCATAGAGAAATGCTTAATTTCAACCATTAGGGAATTTAGATGTAAGTACTCGGTGGGCGAACCACCCCCCCCCCCCCCACATAGCATTGTTTCATGATCCAAGGTTGATATTTCCTTGATTTTGCCTTGTAAGGCTTGACGTGATACGAGAAGTATATTTCAATCTTGATAAAACATTAATATTTACTAGGTAAGATAGGCTTGAACTGAACACACTTTCAAGCTTGATTATCCCTCGACTAAACAAGTGCCTTTGATAAATCAAGCATGATTCAAGTTTGATTCAACCGTTTTGCTTGACTTGACGTTTCAAGAAGAAACAAGCTTGATTCAAGGTGATTTTGCTCTGTGGGACACTACTTACGAAACTTACCGTTGCATATACACAGAATTGCTCGCTATGTTATTTACCGTGTCCCCTTAGAGAAAAAATGTACTATTAATACATTTTATGTAAGTAGTCGCAGGGCAAGCGCTCTATCTTTGCCCATGCAGGTGCACTTTGATTGTGCTTGTTTATCTAAGACCTTTCGAAAGACACCTCAAGCATCGCCCTACGCCTTATGGTTCATGAGATATATTTTGAAATGGGTTGACAACATTGAAAACTGTGTTCCTGTGAAGCGGGAACATCCGCACTATGTTCCTATTGTGCCGAATAATATTCATGGCAATTTGGTGCTTCCATGACTAAAATAAAGGAAGTAATTTGAAAATAAATATAATTTTATAGAAAATAGGGTGGCAGCACTGGTAGGTGGGTTGTTTGGAAACGCAGGCGACCTCATTGTTTTGGCATTGTGTCGAATAATGTTTATGCCAAGTTCGGCACAGCTACGTATAACTGAAAGGAACCAATTTTAACATTATTTTTTTTAATGTGCTGGCAACACGTAACCACTGCACCAATCAGAGCGGTTCCAGGGGCTCTGAGTAAGTCTAGTGAAGCCATTTCCAACGACACCTACACACCTCTCTGCACTTTTGTAGTGACAGAGAATTTATTTCTGGACACGAACGGGCACCATGAGCGGGATTAGATTGCCCCTTTTCTTATAGCTTCGCTATCAAGAGATCTAAAACTCATTATTGAGCATTAAAGATCTCTAAAGAAGGGTTCGAATTAAGACGACTAGTGCTAAATAGTGTTAAAAATTTATCTTGTTTCAGTAATTTAAAAACAAGTGTTGTTTGATGTTTGTTTAACAAAAGAAATCATACGATTCTTTAGAAACAGGAGGTTGTGTTCGTTTAGGCGAGAGCAGGTGTTTTACGTAGCAAAGCTTGATAGACATGCTAGACGTTGACGTCGAAGCGTGAACTTGTTGTAGCATGAGCAGGGAGTACGCCAGGAATGTAGTCCAAGAGGGGTGTCTAAAGTTTCATTTTTTTTTTATTTTTGGGAACCCACCTTCCACCCCTGTCTCTATGCATTCTTGCACAAAATGGGTTGTGCACTTCCAAAGGCGTGCAGCACGAGCAGTTGTTCGCTCTCTTCCCATTTTGGGACAGGCAGTTCCTAGAGATTCTCGGATTGCCGGTGTTCCGACAGTCCGAGAAGCTCCTTTGTTTCCTCAGTTTTTACTTCGGGTGGTGCGGGAAGGACTTTGACCAGGCGTCCAGAATGTTCTACTGGTCTTTGTTCCTAATTCTGGAACTTTTCTTGGGGGCGATGCACTACCATTATTTTTTATTTGCAATTTTATACAAAAAAGACATTTCACATACAGGACAACACACACACACACACACAAGGACAGCACAACATAGACGTCGACTCAAGATGACTTCTTCTTCCTTTTCTGAAGAAAAAAAGGGGGAGGGAAATGAAGCTGGACTGCAACGTAAGTATTACTGGTATTTTCTAACAAAGTTTTTGCTGGTCCGTTCTGTTTTTCCATTCCTGATTCCCTTCCTCCTTTACTCACGCAGTTAGTCTTGTTCCTCAAATCACATACGCAACACTTAATGGCTAGTATATTTAATAATGCTTAAATGCTTGTATCCCGGATTCCAGGTCACTCACATTTAGTTTCTGTTTTTATTTTTCGGTTTCTTGTTTTTTCTATTTTATTTATCATCCCGGCACCACTCACACACACGCACACTACAACTTGAGCGTTTCTTGCTGCCGGGTTCCTGCAGCAAGGCACCGACCAGGACACCGCTGGTTTCCAGCGGTCACACACTCGCTCACGTTTACTCATATTCATTGATCTTGATTTTATTTAGCTTGATTTTGTGCACTATTGTTGGTTTAGTTTTTTTTTAATTTTTCCTTTTTTTTAATGGAGTTTAGTTATTGGTTTATGTTTAGTTTGCTTAGGTTATGTTATTCAGTTTCGGGTTGTTCCAGTTCCCGGACTGTCTCATCCCGCCTGCTGATAGCGAAGTTCGCGCTCGTCGAACCCGCCGCGCACACGTCTCGCTCGCGAAGCCCGCGTCACGTTTCGCTCCATGCGGTATCAGCTAACCAACTTGTTTTCTATTGGTCAACATCTGGTCTTCTCCGCGCCTGACCTCGGTCGCCTCCGGATATAAATTCCTTTCTGTGATACTCTGTTACTTTTTAGGTTACCTCCTGGATAACAATCGCCAGTTTTGGTGTTCTCAGAACTTCTGCGATTTCCATATCCTCCAGGAGAGTTCTTTGTTCGCCAACCAGGTTTTCTGTTTCTTCGCATTTTAGCATTACGTGTTCCGGGGTAGCGACACAGGTTATCCTCTACTATATTCATATCTTTTAGTTTCTGCCTGAATGGGCCATGTCCCGTGAGGAAGTGTAGCAATCCTCCCGTAATCTCCACGTGGAGCTCCATCCTGCCAGACACGTCCGGTATTATACTATATAATCTTCTAGCTTTCGGGTATCTTGCCATAGATGCTGCCATGCATTGGTTAGTATTTCCTGCACATCCTACTTGTTATCCACAGGAGCATGTAGTATCCTAGTGAATTTTTAGTTATTTTTCTTTTTGATTCAATACATAACACCTATGTTTTTGACTTGTAGGTGCAATGACAGGGTTGCTGTAGCCACCTGAAGTGCCTCCACTGGCGTTGTTCTGTATGCTCCTGCGAGCCTTATCAGAAGTTGCCTTTGAGCGCGGTTTATTGTTTGACTTTGTCTGACATCGTCCATCCGGTGGCACCAGACACTGGCGGCGTATCCGACTAAAGATCTTATGATGACGTCGTGGTACAGCTTAACAATTTTGATCGATATTCTTAGTTCTTTTGTCGCAATGCTTACTAGTTTGTGTGCTATTTTGATTGCTTTGCTTGATATCAGTTTCGTGTGTTTTTTAAAGTTTAACTTTTCGTCAAATGTTAGTCCTAAATATTTAAAAGTTTGTACTCCCTTAATTGTTTTATAATTGATTTTGATTATGGGTCCTCTGTTTAGATTAAGTTTTCCTTTAAATAGTACAAATTTTGCTTTCTCTGCTGAGTCAATTTATTATTACTGCACCATGACTCCATTTCTCTTGTGACTGCGTTAAATTTCCTTTCTATCTCCAATCTGCTGTTTCCTTTTATTACCACCGCCAGGTCATCCGCAAACCCTACCACTCGTTCTACCTCTTGCAGTTCATTAAGCATCTCCAGACATTTCTACAAGGTTAGGTACCAGAAGACCGGTCCCAGAAGCGACCCCTGAGGACATCCTCTTGTCGGTCTTTTGCCCACAACTCTATCGGCCGTACTCACTTCTATTATTCTATTACAAAAATGCTTCTGAAAACAGAGACGTTTCAAGATTACCGCTACAGGACGATAACTTAAATTTTTAAATACAAACGGGGTCGATTTTTCTCCCGTCTAAACAAGTGCTAAATTTTGAACAGCCTTTAGAGGAAACGATTTTCGATAGCTCATACCGTTTGTATATATTTAAACGGATAGAAATGCGTAAATACGGGTGAAATTCGATTAAATTAACTGCGATAAGGAAAAACGTAATATCCCTTTTTAATATTACCAGGTGTGTAAATGTGAAACCGGAACTTGTGCATAGACGGCGTTAGCTGTCACTGTGGTTACCGTAAAACTGCCTCCTTGGCGCCACTTGATTGTTTTGACTGCCGACAATAGATTTTCAACTCACAACCAGACAAGTTTCATGTCATAGTGTCGTGTTTAATAGCGTTGAACATGGCGCAATTTGTACACAAACTACGATGTGCGGACAGCATTGATATTATGTTACCATTTGAAGAAAACTGCTCCAGAATCGCATCGCATGCTTGTCGAAGCTTACGGTGATCATGCTCATGGTAAGCCACAGTGCCATGCGTGGTTTACAAAATGTAAAATTGGCGATTTTGACGTGAGAAACGAAGAAAGTGGAAGACCACCGAAAAAGTTTTCAGAGAGCGAATTGCAAGTATTGTTGGATGAGGATGACGCTCAAACGCAACAACAACTCGCGGATCGATTAAATGTGACACGAGAAGCAGTTTCCATACGTTTAAAAAACCATGGGCAATATTCAGAAGGTGGGAAAATGCTTCATGCATTGACTGAACAACAGCAGGAAAACCGAAAAACCATTTGCAAAAGTCTGCTTGCCAGGTACAAAAGGAAATCATTTCTTCATCGAATTGTGACTGGTGACGAAAAGTGGATCTATTTCGAGAATCCTAAGCGTAAAAGATCATGGGTAACTCCAGGAGACCGACGACATCGACTTCAAGACCAAATCGCTATGGACGAAGACAATGCTTTGTGTTTGGTGGTATCAGAAGGGAGTGATCTATTATGAACTGCTGAAACCTGGCGAAGCCGTTAATACCCAACGTTACCGACAACAAATGATCGATTTTCTTCATTTTTTTGCGTGAAAAACGACCAGAATATGACCAAAGACAACATAAAGTGATTGTGCTTCACGATAATGCATCTTCCCACACAGCAAAACCGGTCAAGGAAAGGATTGCAACGTTTGGTTGAGAAATCCTTCCGCATGTGGCTTATTCACCAGACTTGGTGCCTTCCGATTTTCACTTATTTGCATCCATGGGACACGCACTAGCTGACCAGCGCTTCACATCTTAAGAAAATGTACGAAAATGGCTTGATGACTGGTTTGCAATACAAGGGGAACAGTTTTTTTGGTCTATCATCCACACATTGCCGCAGATGGCAGAAATCGCTATCGATGGCCAATACTTCGAATAAAATAGTTCTTAGGATTGTCATCCAATCACTGTGTCTTTTCTGTACATGAATTCCGGTTTCATATTTACGCAGCTGGTAAATATTCATTATCATGAACAAACAACTGAAGTATAGGTTGTACCCAGCGACCAAAGTTCAGTTAGTAGAGCGTCGGTTTAGCACTCGGAAGGTCCTGGGAACGATCTCAGCGGCTGTTCATTCTAACTTTTCCTGGATTTTCCCCTCAGTCACATCAAATGCCGGAGTGGTACCTTTAAACTAGAATCCGACCAACTACCTTCCAACAACAATTCCCCCACCCTGTGGCGCTCTGAGTATAATACCCACGTTAATACAGTTCAGTGGGGGCTCCATAGTCAAGTGGTTAGAGCGTTGGACTCATGTCCGCGTAGTCCCGAGTTCAATTCCCGTCTTTAGTTCCACTTTTCGGCGTCAACTCAGCGTCCTGAGGCAAACTGGTAAGTCAAGTGAATAATGGTGTGAAGGTGTAGCCCTCCCACTTTTGTATAATAACCCAGTAAGAGAAACATTAATTCGATCAATCCTACCCATTTAAAACTATGTGTAGAGCCCATCGAAACAGTACAGGATTACCATCGATTCAGAACCGTTCACTTCCTGGAAAAACGTTATCTTTGGTTGTTAAATAAAAAATAAAAATAGCAATTGAATACAAATTTATTGAATAGAAAATAAATATACACTGAATCGTAATTCAAATGAACATTTATCGAACTCAACATATATTTGCAACACTGCTTTTAATTTCCTTTTATATATTTTAGAAATTAGAGAGATATTCCGAATCGCAAATGATTGATCAAGGAATAATCGAACCGAATCGACAAACTCAAGACACGGCTTACGAAGCCGAATTCAATTTTCTTTAATTCAAGATTCTCTAAATTCAAGAAAAAATCAAAGCAATCATTAAATCTCATGCAAACAAAACTTAATAAATTTAACACTTACCAACTTGTAGTTTGAAAGGCAGTCAAAGAAATAAAAATACCATCTTGTATAGCTGAAATGGACGCCATATTGTGAAGTTACGACCATGTGGACAACCAGAATACGAAATTGAAGCAGAAAAATATTGAATTTACTTTTAGCAACTCAATTATGTAAATGGGATTATGCAAATGAGGTCGACAGACAAGAGTGCGAAGAAGATGAAGTGGAGATGGGCCGGTCACATAGCTAGACGAACAGATGGAAGGTGGACGACAAATGTACTACAGTGGATTCCTAGAGAAAAGAAACGACCGAGACGACGTCCAAATGTAAGATGGGTAGATGAAATCAAGCGTTTTTCAGGAGCTACATGGATGAGGATATCAGCAGACCGAGATATGTGGAAAGAAAAGGGGGAGGCCTTCATCCAGCAGTGGATAGAAAACGGCTGAATATGATATATATATATAT
>JAGDQP010006287.1:22239-52407 GCA_022664845.1 Lepisma saccharinum | reverse complement strand
AGAGAGAGAGAGAGAGAGAGAGATAGATAGATGGGGAGAGAGATAAGATAAAAGTATAGCCTTTTCAAAGGATTAGCTTGTATACTTAAGAATTCAAACAGTTATCCTTAACCTCTCTCTCTCTAATGTTTTAGCTCTGAAACACTCACACGCACATAAAGAGTGCGTGAAAGAGTAGCAATAAGTAATAGAAAAAAATAAAAATGAATTGAGAGTAAAGAAGAGAAAGAAGCAAAACATGAGAATGAAATGTCAGGAACGAGAAGGAGAGAGAAAGACAAATGAAAAATATGAAAACTACATTATCATTATGCTAAGGGAAACACAAACACATTGTTTACTCTGATTCTTCCATTGATGCCTCTTAAGTTCTCGAACCAGAGATTAATCTCTGTTTCCAGTTATTATTTTATGCGAAAGAATACACTAACTCGTCGGAAATCGAAGCCAGGTCTCCCTGTTGAAAGTGTGAGTCGTCAGATACTACTCTACAGGCTTGCTGCGTAAATGCTGCTCAATAAATGATATAGTGTTTCTTTCTAAGAATAATAACATGAAAAATGGTGGATACTTCAGATCAATGACGTGTTCTTGTCTTTGTGACCCGCATAGATTTTATTTTGCCCTTTCTAACCAACATTTATAAATCGTCTACTTCTCTATAGTGACTCAGGTGTTTGATTCTACATTGCGAAGGATTCTCCGTTTTATATGAGAAGTTATTATTAGATGCTTCACGATCGCTTTGTAAGAAAAATTGCTTTGAACATGGTTTGAACCTATGTTGGCTTGCTTTAGTATTGAACACTAAAATCATGAGCCATGAATGACTAAGTTCAGAGCTGATCTTTGGAAAGAACGAACTGCGTCCTGTAAATTATTTAAACCAAAGTGTACACTGAAAGTTATTTATTCGACGATTATAGACAAAATAGTGCCCGTTAATATCCGAAATAACAAAAAAGGCAGGAAAAATTAAGGAAATAATAACATCTTATGGAATGATTCCGTCGTGCAAGATCAAAAGATACGCTTATAATACTATTATTTTTATCTCTCGCTCATTCTTAGAGATAGATTCTGGCGGTCGTGGGTTTCATCCTAAAGGTGGACCATCCTGACAGGTTTTCCATTTTTTTTCTTCAGTCACACCTGGCAAACTACGGGATTGAACATTTAACATAGCCCCTAGCCCACACCTTTCCAAATCCTTTCCCTTTCCTTATCCCGGCCTGAGCCTTAGATGCCTAAAAAATAAATAAATTCAAATTCATTGTCAATTCAAAGTGTGTAATGTTAATTACAGGACATTATAGACTAAATCCAATTTTAATATATAATAGCAGAAAACTCGCAGGTAGAACAAAAAATGTTATTTGAAAAATAATTGGAAATGAAATTTAAAAAATATATAAAATTGTGTTTACCAAGGTCTTAACTCATGAACACAATTTCCATTTTTTAAAATGGATTCATCAGAGCTTGATCTCGCGACCCCAGGCACGAGAGGTCAGCACGATAACAATCACACCAGCGAGACTTGTTTATTCTGATAATAAGAACACAGTAAATTAATTTGAAACTATCGGTGATTTTCAGGTTTCCGATTTCATAGCAAAACAAGTATGATATTTTCCATGTCGAAGCTTTGCTTTTATACACTTAAGATAAAAATAAAAGCTGAGCAAATCAATATGTTTTAATTAAAAAAAAACTAAAAACGTCTAACAGTTGCATCAACTAACTAACTATTTGGCTTGAAAAGACACACAGAATTACATAAAGAAGACAACGTCCAACGAGCCAGCCATTGGCTCCTGGCACCCAATTCCATACCGTCTACGCAAACTGAATTTTTAATTAACAACATTCACTAATTCCTGTTCATTCCCTGTTCCTACTACATCAACCTATGTTGGGATATGCAAACCCCGATTAATCCAATTTTGTTAAAAAATGGATTTATAAGTTAAGACACTGGTAAACACAATTTTATATATTTTTTAATTTTATTTCCAATTATTTTTCAAATAATATTTTTTTCTTTTCAAATAACATTTCTGCTTCTACTTGTGATTTTCTTCTACTACTATATATTAAAATCGGATTTAACCTATATGTAGTGTAATTAATATTACACACTTTCAATTGACAATGAATCTGAATTTTATTTATGGCCTTTAGGCATCTAAGGCTCGGACCAGGATAAGGAAGAGGAAAGGATTCGGAAGATGTCGGCCAGGGGCTGTTAAGAGTTCAGTTCCGATATTTACCTGGTGTGACTGAGAAAAACTCGCGAAAACTTCAGCCAGGATAGTCCGCCACTGGTATCGAACCCAAGACGTCCAGAATCCTACGACAACGCTCTTCCACTGAGAATTGACAATTAAGAATAAGCGGGGTATTTTAACAATAATATTTATAAGCGTACCGTTTGAACTTGCATTTCGGAATTACTACATAAAATATTATTATGTCTTTAATTTTTCTGCATTTTTTTGTTATTTCGGGTATTTTGTCTAAAATCGTCGAATAAATTTACCTAGTATGGTAAGATAGTGAAAAGTGCCTTGGAAGGAATCGTGATAAAAAAAATACTACCATATTCATCATAAAGAAATGATGGCTCTCCTCAAAATTTCAGCTCAAAAGATGCTAACTTAACCTCAAAATAAATCAAAGTGTGTTTTTTGGTAGTTTATGGATGTCCCGCTCAGATTTACACTAGTTTCTTTTCTAAATTTAAGATGTTTTAAGCTCTACATGATAATAATTGTTTAATTTATGTTGGCGCCAAACTCAAATTTTTAGAGCGGTTAGAAAATTTGAAAATTGAATTAAAAGAAACTAAGATAACCGTTGACGTGAAAAAATATGTGTAATGAATTTTTAGGGGTTCTATAATCATGATTTTTTTAGATGTTTTAAAGCGGCAGAACATAACCAAAATATAAGACACGTGACCAGGCTTCTTACGTTACAAATACACTGTAAATACAAGTTTGAAAGCGCCGTTTGCCGGTCGCCTTCCTGGACTACTGGTCAAGTCTTTATCTTGTTGAATGAAAGGTCAGGGTTCGAGTCCCGCCAGGGTCAACACTTTTTCTTCTTTTTGTCTTTCAAAATATATTTTTATTTGTTCATATTCATTATTTAATAATTGCTAGTATGTATATAAATAACTGGTTGCTACTGAAAGCTAGGATGTGTTTGGGCGCACACCGAGGGAGTTGTGCAAGGGGTGTACAGTGACACATATACATTCATTTTATCTTTGTTTTATCCTAATCCCTGTGCTGTTCATTTGCACGGTCGAGACAGTCGTAATACAAAGCTTTGTAAAGACATTATTTCCTTAAACAATTTGTACTAAAAAGTAAAACAATAATTTTGTTCATGCATGAATGAAAAGAAACTCATGGGGAGTGCAAATTAAAGAATTTATAAAGTGACTGTATATGAGAGCGCGCCCCATGCGAACTGGTTGCGAATCCAGATATATCTCATGAATATCTTATGAACTTTCTATATCTTATGAACTCAACGGCAAGTGACGTAATTTGAATAGATTAAGAAACCTTATTGAACTCTGTTTAGAAAAGAAATTTGCGTACAGCATGAAAACGTGATGTTCAATTTGTAATTTTCACGATTGGCAAGATGGCGGCGAACTAGAAGAAAGCTGCTGAAATCTCCTGTGCATTTGTTACAATATTGCAACTTTTTTTTTTCGACATTTTCTTCAAGAAAACTTACTCAGTAGTGTTATATAAATACTGTTGCAGGGTTTCATATAATAGTTTTACATCACGAAAATTCAAAATTAACTTGATAACAACATCAAATGTGACAGTGACAAGAGAATTAAAAGTGATTGACAGCTATAGCGGACAGAAACCATACCAACCAATAAATAACTGACCTTAAAACATCAATTATTAAGTTTGTTAGACTACAAAACTGTATTATATTATACATATTATCATAAAACAGCAATTAATAAAACGAAAGCGCAATGGATGGACATAATTAGCCATTTCCGCGCTAGATTACATAATACGAATACAAACTCTGTTTACCTGGCCTAAATTTTAGTTGATGATCAGCTGATATTGTTTGAACTTTTGGTGTAATATTTTAAGAGTTCTGTATTAAGTTCAGTAACGTTGTGTGTGCTATTGGTTTTGTAATCACAACGTCTCAAATACAAAACGCAGTAAGGAAAATTAAACATATTAGTGATCAACAGTTAATGAAATGAAGAATACAAAAAAGGTAATCCGGAATTGTATTTTAATTAATTTTATATGTTACATATTGTTTGAAGCTTGGATGGTCAACACTGTAAATAACGATGCACACAATATTGGAAAGTTTCGTTAAAGGCATTTATGTTGAACACGATACCTTACTATTTATGTGGATATATAATACTTATGCTATGGCATTGCATGAACTATTATTATTTATGGAAAGCTGTTTAGTAAGGATATTTTTTGTGTGTAGTTCTATTAGCTATTGTGTCTTCATCTAATCTATTGGACCTGCATGTTATTGGAAATATCTTGCTTTGTTTACCAAACATAATCTAAAGTAAACCGAGGTATGGTCTAACCGATATGAGTATGTGGATAATTAAGTTATCTGAAACTAACCTAATGGTGAAAGTAAGCTATGTGCAAACTAATCTACCGTAACTGGACTGAGATTTTGCATGCTGTATAAACTAACCTAAAGGAACTGAACTGCATCAAGGTAGTATATGGAAATTGAAATATACTATGGTATGTACTTCAGTTAATAATAGTTTATGTGAATGTATACTTCGGCCAGACTTTTTATTACTCAATTAAAGTATATTTCTATTTGAATTCTTTTCAAGTTGTCCTGGTGTGCTAACCATACTAAAGTAGTAGTAGTATGCTGATTCTTGTATCTTGCTGGAGGTTAGCTACTTTCATAAAATAAGCGGACAATTTTCTGGCGAATAATGTTGGTCGTATCAAACTCACGCTAATGCGAATGTGGAGTCTAGAAATAAAAGGACATAAGTACATTTTAAATCAGTTTTCTGTGGAAATATTTTAAGATATTTCTAGAAAAAATGGATATATCTAAATTGCATTTGTTTTCCTCAGAGAATTGCAATGCATGGTACAAAGTATCTAAAACATAAAGTAATCTCAGAACAGCGTAAGATTAAAGCTACCGTTAATAGCATTGGTAATAAGATTAAGCAAGTTACTAAGGATTGGCACAAAAGGATGGAAATTGAATATGTTAAATGTAAGTGTAAATGGCATAATATAGTACCCCAGAAGATACAAGGTAATTCGGATGAGGGCATAAAGAATAAAGTAAACAATATGCAGCAATTAAATGGTAAGAACGTAACTCCCTGTTACACAACCATTATTATCGAAGGAAAAGACAGTGACTGAAATAGATTTTGGGAGTAGTGCCAATTTAATGTGTGTACAAATTGAAGCTTTTGCTAATGGATGAGAGCTGGTTCAAGAAACAATAACCTTAGTAGTAGCTAATGGTTAACCATTTAAAACAAGGAGCATTGTTTCCATGTTATGCAAAGTGGATAACATATAGTTATTTCTATAATTTTATATAAGCAGAGGCGGCGTTTGGGGGTGACAACTGGGGCAACCGCCCCAGGCCCCGCGTTCCGAGTTGATATTTTTCTTACTCAATGATATAAAAGTTGATTTGTAAAAAAAAAGTTTACAAATAAACTAGTTTGTATAGTTTCCATGCGAAACATAATGTAAAATGGAAAGGAATAAAGTAGCACTTGTAATTAGCAATGCAGTTTTTAAAATATATTGTACTTTCTTTAAATAAATTATGTCGGATTTTTTTTTCATAAGAAACCGTTGTTCATTAAAAAAGAGAATATTTAGTAATAAATTTAGGGTTAGGAATGAAAGGAACAAGTGAGAGGAAGCATTTAGGGGAAAGTTGCTTACTGCTTTATCGGCTTTAGTTGTAACATTTCGGCGCTCAGCGATTTTTACTTGTACTTTGGCCCCGCGGGGTCATTATTGCCCTAGGCCCCGCGCTCACCTAACGCCGCCTCTGCATATAAGTGATGGTCAATTAAGGCACACGTTAATAGGTAGAACAGGAATGCAACAAACTTGGCCTAACTGGAAACAAATGTTTGAAAACAAATTTCTCAATAGCACTCAGGTTGTAATGGAGACAAATAAACTGTTTCGGTCCAAAAATAATGCATCAGTTTGCAGATGTTTTCAAGTATAACATACAAACACCCACGAAGTATTATTAAGTACAAGTGTCAGTAGATCCAGAGGCCTTACCAATATTTAGAAAATTTTATAAAATTCCATACAATCTGGAAGAAAAAGTGAGATAGTTGGGACAAATTACAAAACTGTGACATAGCACGCAAGAGGCGGGCGAGATGGAAGGAAAGTTGTAAGCCCACATACGAGTGGGTACCCAAAAGAAACCGGAATTTTGTAATAACATTGTATGTATTTATTTTTGGATGCTACAACTTGAATCGCTTTCAAAGTACTGCCTATTTGATGAAACACACCGGTCTAAACGAGTTTTCCATTTTCGAAGCAGTCGTGAAACTTGCCAAGTGATACCTTTTAATGGCTTCGTCGTTTTTCACCTCTTCCACATCTGCAAAACGTTTTCTTTTGAGTTTTTTTTCATTTAGGGGAATTAAACAAAGACACTCGGAGCAAGTTCGAGTGAATATGGCGGGTGCAAAAACTGGATCATGTTGTTTTCCATTAAAAATCGTTTCGCAATCAAGGTTTTGTGTGCTGCTGAAGCATGTTTCTTCTGCAACTCTATTCATTTGCAATTTCTTGCTCCAAGTCCGCTTGCAGGAACTCTAGGAGCACCAAACAAATCAACAAGTTTATCAGTGGTTCTGCGACGGTCTTCCATAATCACTCCACCAGTTCTGCGATGTTTTCATCCGTTCGGGAGGTCGAGGGTCGCCCTGAGCGAGGTTAGTCTTCAAGTGGCCTCGAAGCAAAAAAAGAAGAAGAAAAGAGACACACTTGTACAGTTTTGTTTTTCCCAGAACAGCTTTCTTGTAAGCCGTTTCAAGCATTACAGTTGTATCCCCAAACAGAAAACAGAATTCCATAGCCTCACGCGTTGTTTCCAGTTTTCAGTCATCACAAAAATCACCGAACAAGCAAAAGGCGTTTAACAAAAATATTTATCACGTGGCACCTCGACTTCACTCGACAACGCTGGTTGGTAGACTGATGCAAAAGGATCCCAGCAAGAGGCAGCTAGCGGCGGAAGCATGTACTACAACGGATCCGACCACCAGAGAATGATTCCAGTTTCTGTTGGGTACCCCCTCGTACATACAGTCCTGGGGATGATTTTATTTTTTAAGTGAAAGTTATTTTTCCTTCTTCCTTTCTTTAGACTCTTTTTCACAGGCGCATCAATGAGTGGGCGCCTTTACGTGTTACTACCTCTCCAAAAAAATTCTGAGTATTTCTTAGCACCGCCGTGACAAAAGGAAAGTTCATTAAGATTCTCTTTCGTTGTACTTTGTTGCACCAATACCAGTTGTAACTCTTTATCGCAGCCGTGTTTTTGGTAAAAGAACCCAGGTCATTATTTCCTTGCGTTATTTGGTAGAAATTGTTCCACTGAGAAATTGCACCTCTTGCCTAACGTCTAAATGAGTTGGCTTTCGGAAAATATAAAGTGGCACAAAATTTGTCTGGTAAGAAAATATGCAGTCTAGTTAAATAAAACTGGACAATCTCTTGTATTGCCACTTACCTACAATTTAATGTACGATATTTTCCATTTCTTTTTTTCTCTAATATTGACGCATTTAGTATTGAAGTTCAAGTCACTTTGTATCGTCTAGTGAAGCTGTGAATGGTAACTATAGTTCGAAAACTAAAGCGTTGCCTGTGTGTGCTTTAATTCGTCAGCATGCTCGTGTGTGTGTGTACAGTATGTCGTGTGATAATTATCTGGACAGCGTGCCTGATAATTTTCAAATATGTTGATTGAGGCTTTGCCCAGACAAATACAAAATCTCAACTTAAATGAAGAAAAGGAGCCAGTGGTATGCTTTCATTGTGTCATTACAAGAAAAAATTCTTTACTAACCCCAACAATCCCAATATTCGCCTATCGAAGCGCCGACAGGGTAATCAATTTAAAAAAAAAAGACCCCAAAACCAAAACGAAACGTTTCAGGAATTTCCACAACACGAAACTGGTTCTGCGCCTCCCCAGAGAAAAGCCACTGGTCCACAAGTAAGCCATAACTAAGGCAAATGAGCAGGACAAAATGAGGAAAGATGTGCAAGGAAATTTAGGAAAATGGTAAAAATGAACCCCTCTTTTTAATTTTCGTTAACTATATTTTAATTAATTTTTATGTATGTGGTAGTACTCTTAAGATTAATTTGCTAGTTATATAGGTAATGTTAATTAATATTAACTACCAAACTAATTGTTAGAAAACTAAATATATTTGTAGTTTAATTACACTAAAGTCAAGTGGTAATAAATCCATGTTGTCTTTTACAGGTAATTAATATTCCAAATGAACAAATTGTCATGCCATTGTAAGTACATGTAAACAAGTATTTTGCATTAACTTTATAAAAAAATGAAACAAGCACAACTTTTACAGCAACTAGAAGACCCCTCAGTATCACACTTAGCTCATATAATTGGTTACTTTAAAAATAATTACAAATTTTAAATTAAAAAACGGGCTACAATGCCTGTCCATGTTAATTGGTACAATAAACCACCTAAAGTAAGTAATTTTATATTTAAACAGCCAGTATCTAAAGAGTTAATTATTTGAGATATTTTCGGGATTATTTTTAATGCTTGTATTTTTACTTTACTTTTTATTTCTTAAAGTTGAAATTTGCTGGAAAAAGGGAATAACTTACTATTGGAAGCATAGCTCCAGTATTTATTAACCCTCGTACACGGTTGCCAAATATTTTTATTTGTACTTTTGGTAGTTGTTTTAAAACATTTTTGTTTCTGTGTGGATTTGCTATTCGTTTAGTTATAATACACTTTTGCTGATTGATATGCAGGGATTGTTTTTGTAAACATAGGGGTAGCACATTTTTTTTATTTTCAAACTTGAAGTTGGTTAGTGGAACGTAAGTTAGAAGAAGAAGAAAAAACAGTTTATTTGTTTTTTCTTTAGGGAAAGAAGCGTATGCTTCTTTTGCCAAAATTGTGGACCTTTTTAATTTGAGCAAAACTTTTATTGCTTGTGAGACATTTTGCGGTTCGGCGAGTACCAACTTTTTCACATATTTTGGTAGGATTGCTTTACGGATATGGAAAATTAGTTTGCATCTGATATTGAAGAAAAAATCTCTTTCCATTTTTTTACGTATTTATACACAAATTTTGGACAGGTTTTGACGTTTTTTTTTTTTTTTTTGAACACATTACTTTGAAGAGTGATACGAAACACGGTTTTTTGGGAATGCTGCACATACATATGCTTTAAAGTTATCGTAACGAGCCAAAATATTTAAAGTAGCACTGTTACAATAAATGTAGGTTTTTGCTATTTTTTAAACAGATTAGGCAATACCGATTCTTTTACTTGTTTTATTTATAAATATTTGCTACAATTTTAAATTTAGCTAAAAATTTAATAATGGATTTTTTTGGGATTAACAAAAAACTGGTAAATGGAGATAGTGTTGGAAAATTAGTGCTTTTGGTTTTTTTGAGTTCGGAGACTCAGCTTTTGTAGGTATTATTGTTTCGGGTGGTTCGACCTGGTTATTTTGTGACTGTTATTTCGGAGCTGGACCGTGTTTATCCTGCTTTGTATTTATTAGATGTTTTACCTTAGGAGTATATTTGCTTATCGTTTTGACCACTTCTCGTCGTTTTTGTGGGGCTGGCGTAGGGATAGTTGGTAATGAACTCATTTTGAACAAAACGTTGATTTTTGGAATGTTTTTAATTATTGGTGGTGTTGGTTTTGGTGACGTGGACAGTGGGCTTACTTTATTTAAAGATGTTTGTACACGTTGTAATGATTTTTTTGTGGGTTGGGGTACTTGGAATCTCTGTACATCTTCAAAGATATTGTATATTGGCGAAAAATAAATTAGGGTTCTTGTTTGTTGAACTAACATGTTTCATTTTTCATTTTAAATTTACTACTAAGTTTTGGTTATCCGCGGAAACTGGAGTGGATGTGTAGCGTGGCTACACATCTTGAGGTGAATTTGGGTTAAGTAAAGTTTTATTTGCTTTCATTTTGAGAGGAAGTTGGAAACTATCCCAACATGGCTCTTCATTTGAAGGAGGAAAAGTATTTGTTTTCACTAATTGTATTATTTTTGTTTTTGCTTAACTTTTGGAACTAACAAATAACTAGTGTTATTACTTCTTTGCACAGAAGGCTATACTGATGACCTTTGGGAGCTGGGGCAGAAAAAGTTGCTAACGCTTTGGGTGCTTGCGCTACTTTACAAGCGTGGGGGGTCGCAAGTCTAGAGGGATCGATGTCAATACCGTAATTTAGATAGTCTGGCTACATTGTAAACACGGAAGTCTCGCTATTTTTTAATTTTTTGAGTTAGCTTGCGCTTTCCGAACAAAGGCATTTTGACACACGTTTAATGTACACAATTAATACACCAATAGAAAACCATTTACTAAAAGAAATACATTTTATGTACTAACATACGAAAAAGAAACATAACATTATAATATTTTTATGAAACTTACTTTTTCCCCTTTCTTTAAAAAGATGAAAAAAAATCGTTTTGTTGTTACAGCTGTTTGCATTCCAACTTTTGACCACTAATTAGTGAAATATTGGATATTTAAAGTCTGATTTTACCCGACGCAAACTACAGCATGTTTTTTTGGCATTGTGTTTTACTTTAGAAGCGATACCAAGTATGCGGGCGTTATAAAAGCTATTTATTAGGTTTTAGATGTAGATTTTCTAGGTACGCTGACTTACTCGGGCATGGTTAATGGAATCAATGTGCTTTAACGCAAATAACAAATAATTTACATTTATATAACAAGTTTTATATAATAAAGAAAATATAAAAATGGGGTTTAGTGCAACAAAATTAATTATATTTTAAGATTTAAAATAATTTACATGATTTTTTTTAGAAATAAAATTTTACATTGTTTTGTCTGTAAAACAAACGACAGGCTGTCCTATTTATTTTACGTGACTGTATTACATTTATAATGGAGCTAGTTTAGTTATATTTTAATAATAAAGTTTTAACTTCTTTTTGAAGAAGACCTTGGGTAGTTGTACGAAAACATGGAAATATGACATGTTACAACTTTTGGGATAAAGTTTGTTTTATTTACTAGAAAATTTAAGTTTGAAAGTAAACTTTACTAACCTGATAGATTAGTTGTTAGATTTTTAAGTATACGTATAAGGGGTTTCTTGATATGGACCAACAACTTACTTCTTGTTTTTTGGGGTGTTATTTTTTTTATAAAATTTGTGGCCTTAGACCTTATATAAGGGGCCTTTCGCTAACGCCCCGGAAGTCTTGCTTCCACAATCTCGAAGTTTAACCATGAACACATAGCCCTTCCGCAAATATCACGCGATATCATATTTGTTAAAAAAGAAAAGAATTGAGGAGAGGATGTTTTGTGTGTTGAGTAACAGTTATTACGCATTACTTGACCACAAACTTTTCTTGAGAGTGCCTGTTTTGATTTTATTTATCCCGTTTAATGATACTGTTTTTTTGTCCACACTCATCCTTCCTGAATTTCGTTAAACAGGAATTTTAATTTTTACCACATTTATAACAAGCTTTCTTAACAGCTAACAACTGACCTTGCTAAGTACTGTCATATTTCCAAATTTCGATGTTGCTAAGCAGGGAATCAACATTTTTTTTTAACAGGCTTTATACGACTTTTCTTTTATATTGTTGTTTCTTAAACAAGGAGTCTCGCTTCAATTGTGGGTTAAAACATAAGGTTAAGCAAAATCTAGGATAGGGTGGGTAAAATATAATCCAATTTCGCCACACTATGTTAAATAGGTGTGGGCGCAAATAGCGTAGCCTCTGTCTTGTAATGGAATCTCTGCTAGGTTACCTAGCCTAGAGGGCATGTAATCTCTGCTATGTTAAATAGAGATATGCGCCGTAGCCTCCGTAGTGGTTGAAAAAAGCTTCGTAGCCTTTTATAAGTTAGCTACACTATAGGCTTCAATAACACATTATATAGCTCGTAGCCTTTTATAAATTGTAACTAAAAACAAACACGGCGGTTGGAAAATATACTCCCGCGTATAGGGTATACCCTGTTGTGCCCTGTTATGTAGGTTAGCTCGAGTACGTTCTTCAGGGTTTTATAATATGACTCGTACTCTTTTATGATCCGGATTTAACAGCAACCATGACAAATATGACACGGCGGATGGAAAATAGACTCCCGAGTATAGGCTATGATGTCATGTTATGTAAGTTAGCTCGACTATGTTCTTCAGAAAAAAATATTAAATAGTCTATGTTCTTCAGCAACCGCGACAAATACGACACGGCGACTTGTATAACCCTGGGAAAATAGACTCCCGAGTATATGTTTTAGTCTACTATGACCTCCTATACCCGGTTATGTAGGTTAACTTTAGTACGGCCTTCAGGGTTTTATAATATGGCTCGTACTCTTTTGTGATCCGGATTAAATTCAGATTACGGAGAAAAACACATCCAAGTGACAACATTCTACTCACATCTTACAATATTTCATTTGAAAAATTGGGGGCTCACTCATATGCTTTAGATATGCATAGAGTAAAGAATATTAATAAAACTGGAGAACTAAGCTTGATTTTGGGGATTCGGCTCCACATAGTCCCCTTGTTATGAGACACATCCTATAAATCCCCCTATTCGGGCCCTATCCCTATCTATCTCTGCGACACGTCTCAGTACGAGTACTGTGCAAAAGGCAAATGAGCGTATGCTGAATTTTGGATGAACCAGACAGCTTGATTTCTCCAAAGCTTCTAACTTGGCACCACGTAAGTGACAAAACTGGTTCAGATGTTGCTCTAATCCCGAACAAGACAAAAATTTTCTTTAACATTGCTGGTAATAAATAAATTACCTGGTAATAAATAAAAAGGAAGCATATCGATGTGATATTTACTGGTACTTACCACGATAATAACTGATAGTGGTAATGGTAGTGACTAACACTATATCAAATGTTTCCCCTCATAATCCGATATTTCTTACTTAAACAAATTTAATTTCATTCTAAAAATCTACATAAATGGATAAATAAAGCAAAATTAGTCCTTTAACCACTAGTTGCATGAATTTTAATTTAAATAATAAACAGAAAATAATATGGTTTTCGTTTTTAATTGTTGGATATGCTGTATGTGCTGCATGCTAGTATTTCACAATACTTTCAACAATGGACGAAACAAGCAGTGAGAATATTTTGGTGCTCAATGGGAAAATTAATTGTTTTTGTATATTTTGAAGATTCTTAAATGTTTTTTTTTCTTTCCTAATTCCTCTGCATTGTCAGGGAAATTCAAATTTTATTTAAATTAAAAAATATATATATATATTCAAATAAGAAATGAACAAAAATAATTTTCGGAAAAAGATTCATTGCTTTTATACATTCTGCTGCCGATTTAATCAAATTTCATTCGATTTGATTTCATCTTTCAGCACCCCAGAATGCTTTTTAAGTGAACTTTTAATAAAACAATGAACTACCACAAAAGCGACAACTAAAATACAGCATTAGAATTCGTACTTACCTTTCAAACAGCGTCAATTTTTAAGGCATTGATTTCCAATAAAATGATCTTTTAGGTGCTTTTTCTATCATCCAATCAAGCCACGTTTTCTCATTCTTCCCTTGTTGTTCAAAGAACATCTGAAGTCTTTTCCCCTTCTACAATTTCACAACCGTTCAAAGAACCCTCCCACCAACTATCCTTCCTCATTTCTCTTCTTCTGTCTCGATGGGAAGTTATCGTTTGGAATTGCGGTCAGAACAAAACGAAGTCTGTCTTTCGGCTCAAAAGTGTTTTTTGCTCCTTTTGTCAGTTTTTAACGCAGAATTCAGATTGTAAGAAAGAACGTCTCTCCGTTCCCCTTTATTTTTCAAGAGAATGGAGCAAGTCTTCGAGTTTCGTAAGTCTAAAAGCCAAGAAAGAAAATATAGAAATGAGAAAACCTATATCTTGGTGGAAAAGAAAATATTGTTTAAGATTGTTTAATGGTAGATACCGTTATGTTTATTTTAAAACAAAAATATTAGAAAACTTACATATAAGATTAGAAATCTTTAATCAAACTCTGTTCAGATTCTATTTTGATAGTTTAGGGGTGAGATCTGCTTACGAAATTGACATTGTGTTTAAGGGAATAAGACAACAGTACTATGTGAACTCTCTTTCTGCACTGTAAATAGGATGAACAAAAATTTGCTGACAGAATGAATATAACAAACAACCTATATGCTCCACAGGCGCACATGCAAGCCTTAAATATGTGAAGTGAGGTTGTATTCAGGTAATTGCTTTTTATAAAGGGGGCAAAAACCCATCCCTCGTGTTCCAGGGGGCAACGGAACAACAATTGGTAGGTACGCGGGTTCCAACCCCGTGGCCGACAATCCTGACAGTAGTGTTGCCAACGAGACGTGTTTAAGAATGTCTCGCCTCGAAAATGTTTTGCTCAGAGAGCGTCTCATCTCGAAAATATGTATATTTTACATTAAGAGAACTTTGTCTTGTCTCGTTTTCTATAGCCATTTCTCTGCCTCGTCTCGCCTCGTAGCAACACTACCTGACAGTCTTTTCAAGGTTTAGCTCAGTTTAACCAGGCGAATGTCGAAATATTATCTTAAGTAAGGTCCTGGCCAATACCTTTTCCGTCCTATACCTACATCACTCCGGCCTGAGCCAAAGAAGCCAAAAGACCTCAAATAAATTTAAAAAAAACAGGCAGAAAATGAAAATATAGTTGTCGCTTTTGTGGTAGTTCACTGTTTTATCAAAAGTTCGCTTAAAAAGCATTATGGGGTTGTGGTGGATGAAATCAAATAGAATTAAATCTCTGTACCTCTGCATCTCTTTCTGTAGAACAGGAAAGTCAGCTATTTTATATCCACTCTTTCAGTGTTTCATAAATATTCCAATATGATGTTGCTTCGACTTCTTTTATTGAGTCGATAATTGTAAGCTGCTGTTTTTATTACAATTACATTCTTGTATGTCATAATATAGTCATCTTCCGTGTGACGTATTCTTCCTTAAAACACAGCGTAGGAATACTTAATGAGATCGTTAGAGAATTCGGCATAACCAGGGGTGGAGTTCGGATTCATTTTCTTGGCCTGGCCCACTGTTTAGATTTGAAGAGGAAGGATTACCAGGTGTGTAAATATGAAACCGGAATTTGTGCATAGGCGGCGTTAGCTGTCACTGTGGTTACCGTAAAACTGCGTCCTTGGCGCCACGTGATTGTTTTGACTGCTGATAACGATTTGCAACTCACAACCAAACAAGTTTCATGTCATAGTGTCGTGTTTAATAGCGTTGAACATGGCGCAATTTGCACCTACAAAAAGCGATGTGCGGACAGCATTGATTTTTTGTTACCATTTGAAGAAAACTGCTGCAGAATCGCATCACATGCTTGTCGAAGCTTACGGAGATCATGCCCTTGGTAAGTCACAGTACTATGCGTGGTTTAAAAAAATTAAAAGTGGCGATTTTGACGTGAGAAACGAAGAAAGTGGAAGACCACCGAAAAAGTTTGCAGACAGCGAATTGCAAGCTTTGTTGGATGAGGATGACGCTCAAACGCAACAGCAACTCGCGGATCAATTAAATGTGACACGAGAAGCAGTTTCCATACGTTTAAAAGCCATGGGCAATATTCAGAAGGTGGGAAAATGGGTTCCACATGCATTAACTAAACGACAGCAGGAAAACCGAAAAACCACTTGCGTAAGTCTGCTTGCCAGGTACAAAAGGAAATCATTTCTCCATCGAATTGTGACTGGTGACGAAAAGTCAATCTATTTCGAGAATCCTAAGCGTAAAAGATCATGGGTAACTCCAGGAGAACCGATGACATCGACTGCAAGACCAAATCGCTATGGACGGAAGACAATGCTTTGTGTTTGGTGGTATCAGAAGGGAGTGATCTATTATGAACTGCTGAAACCTGGCGAAGCCGTTAATACCCAACGTTACCGACAACAAATGATCGATTTTCTTCAGGCTTTACGTGAAAAATGACCATAATATGGTCAAAGACAACATAAAGTGATTGTGCTTCACGATAATGCATCTTCCCACACAGCAAAACCGGTCAAGGAAACGATTGCGACGTTTGGCTAAGAAATCCTTCCGCATGCGGCTTACTCATCAGACTTGACGCCTTCCGATTTTCACTTATTTGCATCCATGGGACACGCACTTGCTAACCAGCGCTTCACATCTTAGGAAAATGGCTTGATCGTAAAATGGATTCACATCTTACGAAAATGATGACTGGTGTGCAGCACAAGAGGAACAGTTTTTTTGGTCTGGCATCCACACATTGCCGGAACGATGGCAGAAATGTATCGCTAGCGATGACCAATACTTCGAATAAAATAGTTCTTAACACTGTCATCCAATCACTGTGTCTATTCTGTACATAAATTGCGGTTTCATATTTACATACATGGTACATGACCAGCGATTAGAGGGGAGAGATAGAGCAGTTGCCCTCCACTTTTCCCCGGCATTCAACTAATTAAACTATGATACAGAAATTATGCAGTGAAAAGCTTTAAAACAATGGGAGAATTGCTTCCTCATTCTCGTTTACTGACCATACTGCCAGAAAGTTAATTTATTAGTGGCTTGTGTCAGTATTGTTTCTTATTTTCTCGATTATTTAGAGATGTTACAAAATTAATAGAGCCTATTTTCATGTTTGTTCAAGTATAGTAGTTGCAAACTTCTATAAAGTGATTACTACCAGAAAGTAAATTTCATAACTGAGAAAGCTTACATATGCTACTGGCCATTTGATGAATATGAATTGTTATTTATGGCTTTAGGAATATTTCTCTTGCATAAGGGTAATTCTCTGACCTGGAATTCCAGAAAGATTTCTTAATTAAAATCTTCACAACAAGGGGAATCCCTTGGCATTGTATATAAAAGGTTAATGGATGGTCCAGCTAAGGTTAAAGGAATATCAAATATGCTGCAGATGTGGATCCAAAATTTTCGTGAAGAGGGGCGTTAAACTGAGGAATAAACCAGGAGTATTTGTATATATTTTCGGCGAATTAAACCAAACAAACAGGGTGTTTTCTGTTATGTATTTTGTTTTATATAATGCTATAAAAGTAAAATGTTGGCAGATCTGGTTCGAATAAGTTTAACTCTAATCTGTCGTGGACCAGACGACTTTCCAGCTAACATTTCCTCTATCCTAGGAGTTTTGTTACTAATTGGTCTAGTAGATCACTACTGTATACCTTTTTCCTTATAGTTGATATGCCAAAACCTGCTGTTTCTGACCCAAAGAGAGAAGTGATAAGGGGTAAGATATAGAAGGTGTGGAACTTATAGGTAAGACCGAAAAAAATGGGGGGGGTGTTTGAAAAGTAGGATTCAAACAATAGGTAGAGTCATTCCCTTTTTGCCTAAATTATTATAGGAACTATGGTGTTTAAGGTAGTAATGGAGTGCAATTATTTTGGCACTATTGCAAAACAAAATGTTTATTTATTTTATGAATGTTTATGCCCTTTTTGCTTTACTTGATGCTTATACACGTCACTTGATGCTAGTAGCAGGGATTAACCTAGCATAGTACACCAGTGATACGAATACATTGGTTATTACTCGTCGTGAAAGGGCAACGACTCGCATAATGATTTAAAGAGACAGAGATTACGGCCTATGAGTTTGTGTAATAGTTGTATTGTCTGAATAATAATGACTTCTACCCCACACAACTACTGATAAATGCCGGAAGGAGCATAGTTAGAATATTAATTAAGACACAGTCACAGCTCGTACCATGTGTGCGTGGCTGAATTCTCAAAGAAGAAAGTTAATTTAATATGGAGTTCAAGAACAAACAACACCTCTTTAAAAAAATACTGTTTTATTATACATAAAAAAAAACACTATTACACTGTAACATAACGAAAACACACACATATGGTTTACGGAGAACTTAATCTCGCGCCCGGGACCATTCGCATAAACGAATAAAGCATAATATCGCTAACATTAGTGCTGGCTGTTGAGAATTTATTGAAGACGTCATGTAGTGAATAGCCAGATGCACAACATGCTAAATAGAGAAAACAGTAGTGTCCACAGAATTGAGATAAATCCCCTTGAATACGTTTATTATTCTATGTGTAGAATAAGCAGTTGTGTTTTAGAAACTTTACATGATACGGAATATATGGTGGAATGCAGTAGCTATCCATATACTCACCATGACCGGTATTACATCTATAAACGGTAACCCAGTGCTCGTCGGGTTTATTACTGCAATCAGTATTAATAATTAGTGCTGCCGGTAGTGTATGAATAAAGCGGGCTAATTGATCCGCAGCATACACCGCTATAAAATGACCTTTGGACAAATTCTGTTGTAATGCCACGTAGAGTTCAAGAGTAATCAGCACTTTTATTTTCTTTAAACAATATATATATTTTTCGTTGGAAATCATTTTCCAGTTCAGAGGAGAATTCACCGTAAATAACTGCTGTTGCAGGAGATGCTAGTGCCTGGTTAAAATGAACTTCTAATCGTACACTTCCCTGGCGTTGGGGACTAGTATGAAATCCCGCACCGGCACTAGGATCACTAGTTAAATCAAACACCAGTAGAGTATAACCATTAGGATACTCGGTAGGCGAGATATCATTACCTTCATTAGAAAAGTAAATACCAGAACTTGTAAATAGTTTTGAATACGCCTGAACATATACCCTGTAGCTTACTATCAAAATCTGGCTGTTGTGGTGTAGATTGGACGGGAGTTCCATCAACATACAATGTAAAGAATGACATACAGAAATGCTTAAAATTAAATGGATTTGTCTGATATGCGCCGTTGAAAGCTGAGTTAGTAACAAACCCAATAATAATATGTTTAGGTACTATTCCGGAAAACAAATCTGGAAGTGTGGTGTCCATAATACTTTGAGTATAATTATACTCAGAGTATATTAGACTTCTGTCATAATTTACCATTTATGCTCTTCCTATTAGACCGCAGGTTCTATAAAAATTCAACAAAAGAGTTTACCTAGATACTGTGTATGAAGTTTGGTTATGCTCTGAATTTTGGACATCTGAATGTTTACGTCTAAGAAAAATTGACGTACAAACGTTCATCCATTCATCCAGACGCCTTGTCAGGTTAGATTAGTCTCGCCTGATATCTTGATTAAATTATTCAGATAGAGTAAGTTGGGGCGAAATACTCAGTGGGGGAAAATGCTCAACCCCTAAAAACACGTAAGTGAATATGAGGTGGCCACAGTAATACCATTGAGTGAAGGCGTAATTATATGGAAGACGAAGGTGACACCAAAAGAGATTGTGCGAAGAAAGTGAAGATATGCAGGCAAAATTTAAAGGTACATAAATTTTACTTGTTACGATTTTTGAACGTTTCAAAATTAGGAAGACAGAATGATTACGCTGCTGTATTAGCGAATCCAATGAATGTACCTTGCACAACGTAAGGTGTTGTTGTTCTGAAGCAATAGTGGGTAGACGCCATTCCGTTCAATGTTGAAAGTTGAATGAACTGAAACAATAGTGTATGATATCGGGGAGATTTACCAAATAGGCGTCGGGGTTAATGGTCCGTGAGGCGTTTTACCACGCGTATTCCCATACTATTAACGATAGCAGTACCCTTAAAAGCTGTGTAATTGTACTCAACGTTCAGTGACTATAATTTAGATTATTATTTGCTTTAACTACACAAATTAGTTTCACTTCATTCGGAATAAAAAAATATTGCTCTTTGTACATTAAACGTACTTACAGATAGGGATACAGATGAGAAATAAATAAATAAATTGATGGCTACTTTTGTGTATAGAATACGTACAAAGAATAGTTCTTGGTATGCTTACGGTGCGGCCTGCGATTGAGGGGTTGTAAGGGGGAGCAGTGGTTCCATTTTTCTTCATTTTCTGATATATATATTTCCATATACAGAGTGAGTAGGATATTACAGAGGAAAGTGCCACAACAGAACGGGAAGCGAGCAGCAAGTACCTTATATTTCTACTGTATTTCCCCCCTGCATCGCCTACTTCTTGGTTCAAGATATATCCCAGTGCCATTTTTCTATAGCTTGTCCATAAATAAGACTCATATTGGTCCCAAGAGTACTTCCCTTTGGAGTAAATGCTGTGTGCCATATTATTTCCATGATTAATGCTTAATTATCAAGCCTGTTAAGTACGTAGTACACTATTTAATACTCTTTTGGCATTAAATTATATTTCTTTGTGATATTACATGTATTGTTGCGTTTATTTTTTGTATACACACATTATTTGTACGCACCTTATATATTTGGTGATTACTTATACTTTATTAGAAGTAATTTTATTTTTGCATACTGTAGTAATCTCTCTAGGTAAAGCGTTTAAAAAACAGCATATGCAATGAGTATATCATAATCTAAATGCTTGCTTTTATTTTCCGTTCCTTAGCACAACGCCTCTCGATGTTTATCTACGAAATGATTTGTCATTGCAAACTCGTATTCCTGATATTTTTACATGAAAGGGTTGGAAGACTTTCCTGCTTTCACTTTAAACCATCCATAAGCATCCAGGCGAAACCATGTAAAGGAGAGTTATGAGGACAGTCTTAAAAAGGATCATTTTTTTCTTTGAATTCTGTTCAATGAACTTTACGGAGTGAAGAGAAGGGAAATGCTGTTTTTTCCTGTTCGTTCACCCGCTTGTCTGTAGATTCTGAGCTAGTGGCTTTTAAGGGTCTTGAATGATTCTTGTTTCTTCTTATTTTCTTTCTTCGTTTTACTTTTTCTTGCTTTCTTTACGAGGTTTAATACTATGGTAACAATAGCAGAGCCTTCAACACAATCCGTTTTTTCAATAGAAAAATTGATTCCCACTTCCCATGCGTACGGCGAACATGTTTTTAACAAAGAGAATAGTCTGTGCATGAGGGATTACACAGGAGTGAGGTAACCCAATAAAGGTCCCTAAAGAAATACGTTGAGGACTGACTGAAGTGTGATAAAAGCCAACGACATGATTGTATAGAATGTTAAATGTGGGACTCACGCGCGAGTGAACGTAAGAGGCTTTGAAAAGAAAATGGATCTATAGAAATGCATGCGTTAATTAATCGAGAGCAGAGGCGAACCTCCGAAAAAAAGAAGAATAGAATATTCACTTTACCTGTGTGGTTTCGAACACTTGAAAAGAGCGTTGATCGAAGTGTTTCAAGAACCAGGTTAGAGACATTGCTCTCATTATCCTATTACTCCGGACTGGCCAATCCAACATGAATTGAAAACAAGTGTTGTAGAATTAACCAAAAGAAGTGGACCCCATTTAAACGAGTTTGGGAAAGAAAATGTAGAATATAAAAAATTATACAATGCGGGCAGAGGAAGGAGATGGGTGGAAATGCACTGCACTGCAAGCACAAGAGTTTTAAAACGCTGCTTTTAAAAAATGGATAAGAGTAGTTGTCGAAGTATTATTATTTATTTGTCCGGCAAGGACATCACAAGAAGTACAAAATACAATAACGTGAAGAGATGAGGAGTTCGAAAGTGAAATTACATTAGATTGAAAAATGATCTCGAAAACCTAAGCCTTAAAAAATGGTCTACAAGAAACAAATGAATGTTTTAGTATTTATTTGGGCTACCAGGTGTGTAAATATGAAACCGGAATTTGTGCATAGACGCGTTAACTGTCACTGTGGTTACCGTAAAACTGCGTCCTTGGCACCACTTGATTGTCTTGACTGCTGATAACGATTTGCAACTCACAACCAGACAAGTTTCATGTCATAGTGTAATGTTTAATAGCGTTGAACATGGCGCAATTTGTACACAAACTACGATGTGCGGACAGCATTGATATTATGTTAACATTTGAAGAAAACTGCTGCAGAATCGCATCACATGCTTGTCGAGGCTTACGGAGATCATGCCCTTGGTAAGTCACAGTACTATGCGTGGTTTAAAAAATTAAAAAGTGGCGATTTTGACGTGAGAAACGAAGAAAGTGGAAGACCACCGAAAAAGTTTGCAGACAGCGAATTGCAAGCTTTGTTGGATGAGGATGACGCTCAAACGCAACAGCAACTCGCGGATCAATTAAATGTGACACGAGAAGCAGTTTCCATACGTTTAAAAGCCATGGGCAATATTCAGAAGGTGGGAAAATGGGTTCCACATGCATTAACTAAACGACAGCAGGAGAACCGAAAAACCACTTGCGTAAGTCTGCTTGCCAGGTACAAAAGGAAATCATTTCTCCATCGAATTGTGACTGGTGACGAAAAGTCAATCTATTTCGAGAATCCTAAGCGTAAAAGATCATGGGTAACTCCAGGAGAACCGATGACATCGACTGCAAGACCAAATCGCTATGGACGGAAGACAATGCTTTGTGTTTGGTGGTATCAGAAGGGAGTGATCTATTATGAACTGCTGAAACTTGGCGAAACCATTAATACCCAACGTTACCGACAACAAATGATCGATTTTCTTCAAGTTTTGCTTGAAAAACTACTAGAATATGACCAAAAACCACATAAAGTGATTGTGCTTCACGATAATGCACCCAACAACACAGCAAACCCGGTCAAGGAAACGATTGCGACGTTTGCCTGAGAAATCCTTCCGCATGTGACTTACTCATCAGACCCGCCGCCTTCCAATTTTCACTTATTTGCATCCATGGGATACGCACTTGCTAACCAGCACTTCACATCTTACGAAAATGGCTTGATGACTGGTTTTCAGCACAAGAGGAACAGTTTTTCTGCTCTGGCATCCACACATTGCCGGAACGATGGCAGAAATGTATCGCTAGCAATGGTAAATACCTCAAATAAAATAGTTCTTATAATGGTCATCCAATCTCTGTGTCTTTTCTGTACGTAAATTAAGGTTTCGAATTAACGCACCTGGTAAAGGAGATTAAGCTTAGAAAATTGTCAGAGTGGTTAATAACTTATAAAAGGTTCACAAGATGCAAAGGAAAGGATCAATTTGTAATATCGTGGAAATCACACCAAAAGAAGACGGATTCTGAAGCGGATATTCACTCTAGGGAAAAGTTAAGAAGCCCCAGTATTTATTTGGTCGTAAAGGAGATAAAACAATGGATCTTGAAGTGTATAATGAGTCTTGAGGAAAATCAAGAAGGTAAGAAGGAAGTACTTACCAAGGGTCTTTATTATATGAAGAAGCAAATTAAAAGACCATTATTTATTAGGTCGTAAGAGAAATTAAACGAACAATATATCCGAAGTAATCAATGACTCGAGCGCAAACCAAGAGTTTAAAACGAAGCCCTTAGAAAAGGTTCAGATGTAGGAAAGGAACAGGATGTAATCTGGTGGAAATCACATCACAGGAAGACGATATTTAAATTGTAAATTTACTCAAGGGAAAAATAAAGAAGCTCCAGTATTTATTTGGGTGAAAAAACATCGACAGAAGAGACTTGAAGTGAATAATTAAGTTACGCGGAAAATCAATAGGCTAAGAAGGAAGATCGAAGCAAAAGAGTCTTTACTGTATGAAGAAGCAAATTAAAAGACCAGTATTTATTTGGCTGGAGAAAAACATCAACAGAGGTAGATTTTTGAAGGTGGTATTCATCCGAGCGAATAATCAACAGGCTCTTAGAAAAAACTTAGGAAGAAGCATATTAAAGGATGAGTATTTATTTATATGGAAAGGACATCAAAAGAAGTAAGAACAACGATGACGTTAGGAGAGAACGACGTCATTACGTTGTGCATTGCAAAAAGAGCTTAATAAGCCAAGCCTTAGAAATTGCGCAGTATTATGGGAAGAAAGAAATGAAAGGATTCGTATACGCACTTTATCCGTCCTAGGACAAACTTGTACCTATAATCACACTTAGCCTATTTATCCATAGATGGAAGGGATTCTCTTGTTGCGCAATAATAGTATGCAGGTGTTAGACCTTCCGGGAGTGAACAATGCTGAATAATACTGGGATATATTGACAGGAAGGAATTCCCTTCTCGGGTTACTTTGTAAAGATATTCGAGGGTTGATCAATAAGGGATAATACAGTAATATACACTGTCTGTGCAACGCTGAATATTTGTACTGTTGAGTCGCAGCCATGAAACGAAACAATTTTATTTGCAGCTTACCCGTTTTGGAATGTTAGGATGTCGTAGTCTCTTTAATTCAGGTTATCCGTACGTTTGTGGTATTGGGTACTCCCAGGTAGGTTTACTTGATAATGTATACATTCGAATACTAAAAAAAGAAGTGTATATGAGAATGATTTTGGTCTACTATACGCAGCTGAAACATATTATTTTCCAGTACACTAACACCATCTAGCGGTACAACTAGTAGTTATATTAATACTATAATTAATAATGTATTATTCGTTCTTTCTTGAATTATAATCACGACATGTAACCCGTTAGTCTATTTGGATCCTACATCAATGATATATACAGCAAGAACAAAGGTGCGTTGTCTAAACCACTTGTCTATACGGGGATACTATTGGATGACTGTCCAATCGAAACAGAGCACTGTGATTGGCAATCAGTTTCTATAAAGCAAATGCATAGACAAGCATTCAACCAGTGCTGAGCACAATGGCAGTTTCTGACTGTTCAGACACACACGTGAGTGAGAATTATATTTGGAGAGCGATCAATCAATGAAGCCCGAGATGATCTGTTCTGAATACACTGCTAAGGCGGTGTTCCTCTAGAATGCGATGGTCATAATTGTAACAACCTTTCAACGGATGATGTAAAGGATGATGTTTTGGAGATTTTGGCGTTTCTCGACACATATGAGACCCTATATAACATCCTTGTAGAAATGCATCCAGATCAAGATATCCCAGTAGAACACTTTCTACGCTTATACAAGGGATGATTGCAATGATGATGAGATAAGGCAATCTACGATGTGCTGTGGACAAAGGACTTTGAACATGGAGCTTACTTTTGGCTTTGGATCAGGAGTAAAAATAAAACACAATGTTTCTAATTAAAAAGGGTCTTGATTGTGTAAATAATAAATATAGTGCTTGGGTTAAATATTACATGAAGCTCTACTAAGAATTATAAACAGGTACAAGTCATTGTATAATCAGAGTTCAATTGTACAGAATAAAATAATTACAGATAAGAGTGATACAAATAACTTACACGGATATAAAAGACAGACTCCTAATCACCAAGAAACAGGTTTTGTCATAGCCGGTAAAATCATTAGTGTATTATAATGTGGTAAAAGCCACAGAATACAAAGTTCGTCTTTTCCTATAAACCAATTAGTGCATTCTGTAGTTCCTTGCAATATAAAGTGTTTGACGGTGTATACTAAGGTGGTGAACCTCTAGACTTAGTATTCTGATAGAGCCATGGTTACAGAGGAGTGTACTACAACCCTTAATTAAATCAGTATTATAGTAGTGTAGTATTATAACCAGAATAAATTAAATATTTTAGTTGAAAATGGCAGGAAAGAACTACAACGGTATTTTTATGTTTCACCACACGTACACATTTCCGTGTTGCCAACTCCTATTTTTAACTAAAGTATTTAATTTATCCTAGGATGGACACACTGTTTTGTATTTCTTTCCTCTCTATTAACCTACTAGTAGAATAGGGGAACGCACTCTCAGACACCAAGTGTTTTCCTTGTGAATGTAGAACGTTCTTAGAAGCGGTGGCATGTCTGAAAAATAAGTTGTAAGACTTTTTCTTATTGTTTGTTGAAATTCTGTGGAGAATCCTATTAGTAAGTAATAAAGCATGTCCATAGGTGTGTTGGAAGGCGTTTGCTTTTACTATGGTATGATCCGATTTGTGAAACACTGCTTTGCGTTGATTGTTAGCAAGGGTGTAACAGTGTTTCTAATGATGTACTTGTGTCGTAAAGCCTACGATGTGTAGGTGATAATACGGTTTTGTATCGTCCCTCTGTACGCAAATATTTATTGGTACATTTGGTTCTGGGTGTGTTGCACCTCAGTGATGTACTACGATCTTCTGTTATTACACTGGTAGTCACCAGCGACTATTTTGTGAAATTACCGGTAGAGGACACCACAGGGTAGTTACTTCCAACGAAATCGTGTATAGGATAGCTCTCGTTCGCATCCGCGCTCTTATGGTATATCCGGCAGTTAATACCATTGGCATTCTGTTCGTATGTACGTTCCAACGTAGAAGGATTTACTCCGCCATTGTGTATACACACTACCCATTCTTTTGCGTCCAGTATTGTTTAACATCTTTATAAATTACAGGTCATGAAAAATCCAATCGACGTTTTGCTTACTGCCCTGGAAATGCAAGGGTATGACAATCCTGAATGTGTTCTTGAGAGTTGTGGGATTCTGTGCTACTACAAAATGGTAGGATTCCATGCTGAGAAATCCGCTCTCGACCTATAATTGCATCATCTCCTGTACTACTTTTGGAACGATGAAGAAGCTGGCTTACAATGTTGTGCAACTGCCCAGGAAATTCCTTTTCTGGAGTATTATGGATTCTTCAGAAGTGCGGAAAGCAAGGCCCTGACGTGGAGTTAGTATTGCGACTTGGTACCGAGCCAGGACCGATTCATTTCCAAGGACACTATTGAATTCTTTGGTGTCGAAATTTGCTCGAGTGGTGTTGATGTTCAGGACAGTGATAATGTGTATAGGGATATGGAAATCGAAGACCTTGTGTGTGGCTATGCTTCGTATATTGATAGCGTTATTGCAGTGCAATGTTGGATGCAAGATAATACTACCTGTATGATGTATGGTGCTGTACGTGTCCCTCTCTTTGAAATTATTTCTGAGAAACCAAAAGCATATCCTAATTTTCCTCTGCGAGATCGTGATATAGTAATTAGGCCTGTTGTAGCCACCATTCTGAGGAGTTCGTAACCACAATGTTTCAATTGCTATGGACAATCACTTAGGGAAGTCGCCCCAACTTCTAATGTAGAATTTAGTATTGACAGTTTCAAATGCATCATCGGAAAGGCTGTATACATACCTTTCCAATTACGGGGACATCTTACGGTGGAAAGTATGCTCCGAAAAATTAAAAATGTGTTAAACTCCAACGAGGAATTCTTATAAGGTGACGATATCACGATTCGGATCGATATTACAGATCCTTGTCGAGGCCAGGGGCAACGTGGACATGCTAGGTATTTCCCATTTGCGGAGTATCTACAGAAGAAGATAATTAGTGTGGATAATGTTCCCGACTGTCTTCCGAGGGCGTTGGCGTTAGGCAAACTACGCGCGAATAATGGATATCAAAAGACAGATAAATATATGCGAACCCAAACCGCGCTCTTGTGTGGCAAGGCAGCCGAGTTGTGTTATTTTGCAGGGGTTAATTTAAGTCATCATAACGTGGGTAGTTTAGACTACATCAAAAAATTTCAAAAGCATTTTGGTGATCAGTATGAAATTATTGTATACTGTTGTATCTCCAAAACACACCAATAAAAAAATTATGTTGGCCCCACAGCCCAGAGGAAAATCTTTTACGTTATGAAGGTAATCACTATGATGTTATTAAAACGAAATCCGCCTTTTAAGGTATTAAGGGGTATTGTGACTATTGTCTTAATCCCTATACGGAGCTCCGTTTTCATGTGAATATAAATGTAAACTATGCGAGACGTGTCATCCCGATACCGAAAATTCTGATAAAAAACAAACCGCTATTGTGACAAGTGTTATCGTACCTTTGTCAATCAAACATGATTCGACAGACATGCAACTATAGCAAAACGTAAATCATTATGTGATCATGTTCAGGTATGTGTTCAGTGTGGTGTCAAACTCGATTGGCGTACTAGAAAGCCAAACACGTTCGTGGTGAACCTTTCTGCAGCTCGTGTTATATACATGTTAAGGACACCCACATTTGTTACGTCATACCTGAGCAACCAAAACTGTAGAGGATTTTTTATAAATTGTTTTCGATATTGAGGCTATGCGATTGGATGTTGATGACAAGAATGAGCATGAATTAATGCTTAATTTAATTTGTGTAACAACGTTTTAATCACTGTAAAGACGTTCAGGATGAATTGTATAAATGTACTGTTAGTGGAAAGGGTGATGGCGCTCGTGACTACATTTTTACACTACGGTCGCGTTTATTACACATGTCTTAGAACAGTCCCAGGTTTACCAATGTGGTTACTCTGGCACATAATGCGCACGGTTTTGATAATTTATTTGTTGCGCGTGAAATATTAAAACAGCAGCAATTAGTACCGAAAATACTTACTAGTGGACATAAAATTATGCAACTCACGATTTACAATATTATATTCAGAGACACGTTCCTGTTTTTGGGATCTCGATTAACGGACCTCCCAAAAAGGTTAGTGTTGGAAGAATCCCTGAGGAAGGGGAATTTCCGTATTTATTCAATACCCTAAAGAATCAGAATTATGTTGGATTATATCCAAACCTGGAGTATTACAATCTAGGGACCAAATCCGTTAAGGATGCAAAATTTATAGAATTATGGCACAAGCAATGTGTCCAAGGTAAAAGGACATTAGACCCTCAGCGTGAATAGTTGGAATATTGTCAAAATGACGTACGTATCCAAACGTTAGCTCTTATTTGCTTTTTAAATCTGATCGAAAGTAAAACGGGTGGGCTTCAATGTTTTTTTGCATACCTCAACCATTGCTGGCGAGGCTATGCTTTGTTATTGTACACAGTACCTGAAAGATAATACTATTCCTGTTATAACGCCATTAGGGTTTCATCACGGTACCAGTCAAAGCAAGCACGCTCAGCTTTGGCTTCGGTATATGGAATATACATATAAGGTCAAGTTACAAAGCTATGAACGAGATGGTGAAGAACAATTTAAAAATTTCAAAGTGGATGGTTATGATAGACATACTAGTACTGCATATGAATATTATGGTTGTTACTATCACGGTCACCAATGCCTAACACAACGCAGGGATTTAGCTATAGATAAACAAGGGAGTAGTTTAAATAGTCGATATGCCAACACTATGGCAAGGGAGGATTTTTTGCGTAAGGTGAATGTTGTGTCCATGTAGGACTGTCAGTGGCACAAACAGTTAAGGACTTCACAGGATGTTCAAGTCTCTTTCTTCGCAAGTATTGTTCCGATATTCAAGAACCGTTACGTCTTAAGGATGCCTAAAGGTGGACGAACCGAATGCTTCCAAGGTCTTTAGGATCGCAGTGAATCGGAAGTAATTGATGTACTTGACTTTACCTCACTATATCCATGGTAATGGCTACCCAACGACTTCCGGTTGGCGCTGTAATCATTCACAAAGGTATGGACATGCCCGATCCAAGTAAGGTTCACGGTTTAGTCTTCTGTAAAGTTTTTCCTCCGATAGATCTGACCATTCCTATATTACCGTACAAGCGCATAACCAAATAATGTTTGTTTTGTGTGGAGATGTTATGGAGTACTTGTATGGAGATGTTACATACCGACGAATATCAACGTACAAACGAAGAACGGGCCATCAAAGGTGTTTTTGCACGCCCAAGCTACATGCGGTATTAAAGGCAGGTTATGTCATTCTTCAGACGTACGAAAATTTGGAATCGGAAATGTTAGTGGACTTGTTTAGGGCCTATGTAGGTATTTTTCTTAAAATGAAGCAACAAGCCTCCAAATTCCCTGAGAATTGTCAAGGTGAAGATAGGCAACCGTATATTAGGGATTATTTCGCTCATGCGGAAATTCAACTGGTGTATTACATAAAATCGAGGCAGTTCGCGTCATTGCAAATATATATATATATATATATATATATATATATATATATATATATATA